>JANRMT010052996.1:3031-24435 GCA_026402145.1 Polypterus bichir lapradei | reverse complement strand
TCTATCTATCTATCTATCTATCTATCTATCTATCTATCTATCTATCTGTGAATGTATGCAGACTCTACTTCTGTACAATTTTTTTTGCATGTCATATTGAAGTGCTTAAAATGTATATGATAGAAAACTATCAAAGACATTTTACATAGAAGAACATAGAAGCCACACTTTGTCGTGCTAGCAGTTGATTTTTAAAGCTCTTGAACCCGCTCCCACTCATATGCCCCTCAATGCACCTTCAGAACTGTTGTGGAACACGTTTGCATGTTTTTTTGAGTGATTTCATTGTGTTTCCTTATCCTTTGCAGTATATTATAAGGCCATTTAATGGGATCACCTGCTAAATGCAGGGAATATAATACACTTTTATTATTCCTATAAATTGATAATGGATGACAAACACATTTTTATGAATTTACTGTAGCTGTTTTTAAGAATATTGAAGCACCCCTCGGTCAGGCAGAGCCTGAGAGGGAATCAAATGGCTTTGGTGGTGAAGCTGAAAAGTCCAAGTCACAATAACATGGACAGAACCTGTGAACTTTACATTGCATGATACAAACACAAAGCTCTGGGCTTTCTGGAAGTCATGTTATCCACTGTGTGTCCAAGTGATAGGCAGGAAGACAGACGCTCCTCACGTAGGTCCTCACAGATTTCTGCCTTTGTATTCCCAAGAGTATCGTGGCACGTGCTTATTTTTTCAGTAAATAAGGCTGTGTATTCTTTTACTCTTTGCCTTCCAGTTATCTGGTCGAGACAAAGGATGGATCAATCCCATCTTTCATATTTCTGTTAAAACCATTCAAACAGCAACCTCTGCTTCATTTGGACAATACAAATGCATCTTTCTAACCTTCTAAATGTGAAATTCTGGCTACTTTGAAGGAATAAAAAAAGACAACAACAAAACAAATACTGATTAAGTGCAAAAAACGTGCAGCAAATACTTCGAATTTGTTTCCACCTCAACTAACATTAAGAACAAGGAAGACTGACATTTTTCAACTCAAAATTTACTTCTAATAATATTCTAAGCATGCAAAAAAGCTTATGCCATAAAATAAATGTATCTTATACAGTATATTAAAATATCAACAATTGTTTTCAAAATGACAGTTTTCACTGAATCTGATATCTCACAGAAACAGGTTGTGGTAAAGGAATCCCAATTGCAGTAATGGATTCAGCACACCTAAATCCTTAAAGCACACATCATGCTATTGATGCAGACAGGTTTAATAGTCTGTATTGAGTTCACGCATGCTTCTCATGATCACTTTTGTATTTTTTTTGAGTACTTTGATTTGACTCAGCTCTAAATTGACCCACTGTGAGTATGAATGTGTGAAAGGTCTTCGGCGTTGGACTGATGTCCTGTTCTTTGCTGATAACTGCCACTGGAGGAGTTGGAACTTGCTTCTTATGACTACGTAAAGGAAAAGTGGTGTTTACCATATGGATAAAAGATTGATTGATTGGTTGGTTGATTGACTGATTGATTGAGGGACCAGACAATAACAGTTTCCCATCTTTGAATTCATCTTTCTCTTTTCATTTTCCTCTTTCAATGGTCTTAAGCAGGATCCACTGCTAAGCAGCAAAATAAAAGCTGTTATATACAATGAAAGTAGACGCCCAGATTAAAAAGAATGAGTAATTCACTTTCAAAACAACGAAAATGTGTGCAGTGATGAAATCTAATGATCTTACTGTCTCCGATTTTAGGAGATGTCTGAGTTGGCTGAGCCTACCAAAGCAGTCCTTTGTGACTCGGTCACTTCCCATTGCCCTATTGCCATATCCTCTGCCTTTCAGGTCTGATCATTTCCATGTCCTATATGGAGATCATAGGAAGCTTCTCATTGTTCCCTTCTGTGACTGCCAGTGCCATGAAGGAAGCAGAACATCTGATAAAGCAGCAGTTGTGAGCCATCTTTCCAAATAACTGATTCCTGAGACACAGCTTCTTCCTCTTGGCTGACTTAGTTCAGCACAGGCTCCCAGATTTGCAGGAAAGTAGGCAGAAGCCGCACACCTTAGCTTCTAGGATAGAAAAGTAATGCTTGGAATATAAGGATTACATTGATGAGAAACTGATAAACAACACCACAATATACAAAACTAGGATTAGTACAAAGAAAACTGAACATGAGTGGATTAAAGAACTCCAATCAAGTCACAAATCAGCTAAGCTCCAGCTATCCTTCTGAGTCTAAAATGTAGGACTGTCACTTGATTGGCTGGTTTACTTGCCTGTGCCAATCTCCTTTCCTGTGATTGCCCTCTCTGTCATTTAAGCTGTAATACCACCGTGCCAATGGGCTGTCATCCCAGTTCACCATCTGACAAGAGATGACCTGCATACACCATCTCCTTAGGAGTTGCTGTGTGGAATCTCAGTTACATTAATGGGTCGGGTTCCTAACACCACCTGGATTGACTATACCCTTAAGCCTGAACTGTGCTTAAAGGGTTTATGAAACCGTTTCTGCAAAAGATGGAACAGTATGTAAAAAAAAATGCAAATAAAAACAGAAAGCATGGATTTGTAGATGCTCTTTCGCCCATATTTAATTGAAAACAGTTCCAGACAAGATATTTCATGTTTTACTTTAATATAATAAGCTTATTCCAATTATAATGCCCACTACACATTTCACAAAAGTTGGGACAGATGCTTATTTATCTGGGAAATGTGTCAAAAAAACCCTGTTTGCATCTTTCCACAGGTAAATAAGTGATAGGTAAGAGGTGACGCTATCATGATTGGGTATAAAAACAGCCTCCATGAAAGGCCCCAAGGGTTGAGGCTCGTCGCTTTGTACCCAGCTGAGGGAGCGGATAGTTAAACGCTTTAGAAACAACATTTCGCAAACATATGATTGCAAAGAATTTGAGGATTTCACCGGCATGTATCATTCTATAGCTTTTTAGTCTTACAAGTGGTTTCTAAACTCTCCTGCTGCTCTGATCCCTGAGCTATGGAAACTATTTATAAAAGAGGAGGAGGAGGATGCTGCGTGTTGGAAAACCTCCACCCCACCGCCTGGCCTATGATCAGTGGCCTCTCTGCATTAGGAGCAAATGGGGGACTGACCCCTCAATCCGCAGAAGATGGTGCTGTTGCTCAAAAATGAACTTAATACTTTGTCTCGATAATTTAATATCGTGGTTCTCAGAAAATCCTTAAGTGACTGCAGTGTTTTTTGTTCTAATCAATGTTTTAATTGGACTCATAACCTAATTAATCAAGCTGTTATTTCCTATTTTTTAAAGTTTTAGTGTCAATGTAGACAACATTTGTCAATTGTTTTATTAAAATGTGCCAAACACTTATGTGTGTTACATGGTGTTATGGTAATGTATTTATTTTTTAACTTGGTTTTAAAGTTTTTCATCATCATTATAATCTTCATTCTGGTTTTACAGATGTTTAGTCCACGATTTACTAATGGGCACGCTAGTGGATCTGGTGCTGAAATTGTTACAGCCTCCCAGCATTCACTGTCATTTGCCTGCGTGTCTGCATTGCTTATTGTTTTTTGTCATTATTTGGACACAATGAAGGGAGAAAACTACACAGAAGAAAGAAAATTAATTTTAAAACAACAAGTGAGAGTAAAGCTTTCAAAGCTATAGCAAAAAATAAAAATAAATGCTCCTTAAACATCAAACTGTTGTTTTCTGAAGGCAGAATAAGAGAAGAGGAGAAAGACCAGCTGGTTTAATGAAATTATTTTGAGGTAAAATGACTCAATGACTGTGAACATGTACAACCTGCAACCATGGGGGGCCCTAGGACTGAGTTTCAGAGCAACTGATTTACTGCATTTTATGAAATGTGTATAGGAAACTCAAATTAGTTGTCATAATATATATATTTTTTTACATTTTCCATGATCTACTCAATGAAATCTCTTACCTAGAAAATTATTTCTTGAGTAAGCGAAATTTTCATTGTGCATCTAAAGTGTTGCAGACAGACTACTCAGATGTGTGCATGTGCAGCCTGAACTCTTTAGTTCTGCCTTAGGGTTTTGAAGGCTGAGCCCGTTTAAGCAAGCCGTTGATCGACATTTTGTGACACAGTTTGTAGTGTACATCTTGCTAGTTTGGAGTAGTTGTCATCCTTATCATGAATCGTGTAGGTTGCTTATGTACAATACGATTGTGCACTCACTGCATTGAATACTAAGGATCTGTGCTGGTATCCAGAAGGTTGCCAGTTCGAATCCCCGTCACTGCCAAAAGAGATCCTACTCTGCTGGGCCCTTGAGCAAGACCCTTAACCTGTAATTGCTTCAGGGTTGCTGTACAATGGCTGACCCTGCGCTCTGACCCCAAGGGGTATGCGAAAACTAACAAATTCCTAATGCAAGAAATTGTATAAGGCGAAATAAAGAACAAAAACAAAAAATAAAAATTGGAATGTTCATTCATGCTTCTAATTTTGAAGCCAAGTATTTGATATTGATGTAGGAGAAAGGAGAGAAGAGGTTAGGAGCACACACTGATACAGCGCATTGCTGCACCCACCACATGACAAATCAACTCAGGATCCCCAGATTAGGACCCAAGTGCCATGCAATGGGTGACACCTCAGCATCACACTAGTTCAGATGGATATAATTTATATAGTATAATTTAATACTGTCTTTTGATAGTTGTACGGTATAACAAAACAATATGTTGCAAGATCTTAATTTTTCTGTTTTTTATGGCATTGTTCACTGAGATTTTATCACTACTGCTGTTGGTATCTTAATACATTGCAAAATGCAGTGCTTTTCCCTGTTTGCTCATGTGAGGTTAGATATATCTTACTTGTCCCCAAGAAGAAATTAAAACCTTACTGAGGCTCAAAAGAAGAATAAACAAACAAACCCCCCCCCCAAACACACATTAAGAACTTCTGACTTGGCTAGTGAAGAAGGTTTACTGGATGCAGTCTCCTTCCTCGGCCACCCTCTAACACCTCTGATGTGATCTTCCATTGCTCCTTCCATGCAGCTACAATTATGTGTTCTTTTTCTTATGTTTTCAATGCCTGCACATCCACTCTGTCAGTTCAACCTTACACTGCTCCCTTGGGTTCTTAGTCAACACCACCTGCTTCATTTTCCACAGCTCTGAACCAATGCAAGCTGGAATCCATCCCAGGATGTGGCCACTGCCATATATTCAGGACAATGGATTTAAGCAGAGGAGCTGATTTCGTAAGTGCTGCACTTTAAGTGTTTTCTATAGATGACTTATGACAGCAGTTTTCTCCAAGGTCTGTGTGCCTCCTTCAGGATTTTCATTACTACAACTGGATATATTAAAAGCTCAATAGACACTCATGACAGGTATAATACTTACACAAGCCAACATTGCAATTGAATTTAAAGCTAACTATTTCAGTATAGACAAAGCAATGCAGTATCACTGTGCAAACTGATCTTGGTTTCCCAACATTAACGTGAGCATACTGATATTGGGATTTTCTCTTTGCTTGTGAGTCAAAGTTATTATAAATTATATCACAGTAGTAAATCATTTGATGCGGCTGTTGTCAGTATATCAGTTGTTAAGCTTTGCCCTTGGAACTACAGAAATTGCACTATATAGTAAAAGGACAAAGACAGAAGTGGAAAATTATACATAAAATATTAACATGAGTAACCTGCAAAAGCACTGGACATGCCAAGTGAAAGCCTTGGGTTCCTAGCCCACGTTAAAGTGATGTAAGCTTTTGTCAAAGAGAGCCTACAAGGAGAAATTTGGTAAACCTGTGGGTAAAAGTGGCTGAGAGACGATGGCAGGGAAATTCCAAAACATTAACACAAATGATCTAGAGGAAGCAAAACTGGACTTGGAAACTGAAATAAACTGGTAATGTGAAATAGGAGATGATGGCTCTACCCTACATTTCTGTTATAATGGAGTACAAGCCAGATACATTGTTAAAGATGTTTCATTAGTCTTTCCTCGTTTTCTTTCATTTTCTTGTCACACAGAACACAAGAAAAGTTTTGGAGAGACAGGCCATCAAGTCCAACATGTCTCATTTATTTCTATTCGGCTAAATCTGTTGAATGCATTCATGTTTAGATGTGATTGTCCTCAAAGTACTGCTGCCTAACAGACTGTCTGCTAACGTATTTAATTTATCTTTTGCCCTCTACATAAAGAAATTCTTTCTAAACAGACAAACAATATGCTTTGCCAAGCTCCATCTGCACCCCTGAGCTGTTATTGAAGAGTAATTATTAAAGTAAAATTAGTCAAAGCTGACATATACAGTGGCGCCTGTCAAAGTGGGGGCAATTAGAACATTTCCAAGTCTTAGAAACTCCATTGTAAAGAAATGGAGAAAATGTAAGATAACTGCAGATCGGTGTGGAAAAAGGATTCTTGTAAAAAGAATGGTGAACACGCCACTTGTCAAGCAGGTGTAAGAGATGGCCGGGACACCCCTGAGATGGAAGGATGGGGAAGGCAGCTTTTCTAGGACACTGCCTCCCCCAAGATGCTGGATGGCAGCTCCCCTGGACTGCAGCGGTACCCTGGATTCCTGCAGGGCGCTATGGGACATGGAGTTCAGCAACACAGCCCTGCTGGATACCGTGGGTGGTGCCAGGGGATGCTGTGGGAAGATGGTGAGAGAATAAGGTCTCACCTAGCCCGGAAGTACTAGTGGATCACGAGGACAGAAACCCCAAAGTACTTCCAGGCTGATGAAAAACTCAAGTTCTCTATCTGACCCGGAAGTGCTGGCAAGTCACGTGGAGGAAGAACAGAAGCACTTCTGGGTCAAGGACTATTTAAAGGACAACTGAAGACCCAGCAGGGGAGCCAGAGTTGGGTGGAGGTGGACAGCACTTGCTGGGAGGTGTGGTGGAGAAAAAGAGAAGAATTGTGTTTATTGTTGTGCTTTGCCTGTGTTATTGCGGCTGTGCTGCTTGGGGAGCACTGTTGGAGAAGAGAATTATTAAAAGATCTTCCTGGTGCTTTTACCTGGTGTTCTGAGTGTCTGTCTGTTGGATTTAAAGGGGCAACAGGGCCACCTGGCGTTCACACAGACTTTAGCAAATTGCCCTAATTTTACAAAAAGCACAAAAGATTGCAACAAAGTTTGTAAGCTTGCATTTTTATACAGCTTCTACATACTCTGCCATGTCTTTCAGGTAAGTTTTGACCTGCCTTTGACTTTAATGGAGTTTCTGTTGCTTTTAAAGTAGTTTGTTTGTTCATAAGCCATAAAAACTTATTAATTATCATCTTTGCAGTTTGGAAAAGAGACGTTTTTAGGAAAGTGCCCTAACTTTACAAAAAAAAAAATTGTACTTGTCCCAATTTTGTACAGCTGCTACTGAACACATTCTGAACACTGCCATGCCGTTTGGATCAGTTCTGGCCCACTGTGCATTTTAATGGATTTAAAGTGATTTTCTATTTCACAGCCCATACAAATATCCCAAATGTCTTGTGTCTAAATGTTAGGATCATCAGTACTTTAGGTTTAGATGGTTAATCAATATAATATAGGTTGTGTTGGAAAATTTGACGTCTAGGGGACCAGAAATGTGGTGTAAGAATCATGTCAACAGAAGACCAGACATTCAAGACATTGTGAAGGTTAAAATAATCAGTATTTTTTTTTCTTTGGAAATACAGTGCATCTACCCATACATCTGTTATCCTATCTGCTCAGTCACATTCAGGATATGGCACTAGGAGCATGCTGGAACTAATTTCATATTGGGTTTATTTATACACACACTCACACTCACTCACATTGAGCCAGTTCAGAGTGTTAAATGCCATATATATCTGCGTGTAATTCAGGTCTTTAAATCCGAAAAACTCGATCATAAACTCAGACCCCGAATTATACGTCCATTCAAAAATGTGACAGATCTTCTTGCTTCCTCCAATCACGCACCAGTTTCTCAGACACATTGAATTTTGTTGCAGTAGCGCAGTTACCAATTTCTTTCGCCACTTCTATGACTTTTAATTTAAAACCAGCTTCATATTTTCTTCTGATCAAACGCTCTATTGTAGATAAGGGATGCTCTTACGATAAAGGAGTATGAGGGTGTGAGACACAAAAAACACAAAGCAGTGCAATCATCTCTTCCGAATAGTTCGGGTATTACCGTGTGGTCATATAGGCACAATACATAGAAAAAAAAGGCCGTGTACTCCGTGATTACTTTCTCAGGTGGGCGTTAGCATATCATAATCTCTTGGACCAATAGCGGGGGGTTTCCGTATTTGACTTATATGACTGACATTATAAAATACCAGAAATTATACAGTAAAATCAAGCCCTGACTTGGAGAACTTAAACGTGAGTATATACAGTAAACCTAAACTGCACTTTTTTTGTGAACTTGCAGGAATACCTGGAGAAAAAACCACAGAGATTCAAGGAGAACATTTAGACTTGACACAGACTTCAGCCATGCACAAAACTCTAACTCAGCCTCCTGTAACTTTGAAGATGCAGCAATAACTAAAAAAAAAGCAGAAAGCCCCAAATAAATATCTTAAGTGTTGTTTGTTAAGGTTACACTCACTAGCACAATAAAATTCAAAAGAGGTCCAAGGAATGGACAGGACAGGTGAATACTTTTACAGCTGCTGTACCGTCAGGTCCTGGGAATCATCTTACAGTTTAATTTCATCTTCGTTATTGTCATTGTTTGTGGCTGTTACCCCTGAAGTCAGGAACTCCAGATTAAAAACCATTATAGTTACAAAGAAACCCCCAGAGCCGTTTCAGCCAGGTGGGCCACTCTTCTAAAGATTAGATTATAAAGTCATCTGATCTGCAAGACCTACATTTGAAGCATGTAGGCAGCCAGGTCCTGTCAGATCACAGTTGCATCCTTTCTTTCTTTCATGTCCAGAGGCAAGATCTGTAGCAACGAGGAAAGATGAGACTGCATACAGACCTTACTGGAGAGCCATGCCAGACAAATGATTGCAGTGGAAAACAAATACGACAATCTTACCATATAAAAGAGAGCCTTAGTGAATCCATTTGAGGGACCATTACACTATTAACAGTAGACTTTATCAGTAAATGACCCAAGAGGTATCAGAGTCAATGAGTATTATCTTGACTGAAAGGTCATAGGTTATATTAAACCATGCACTATTACATGAAAGAAAAAATGAGTAAACAAATTATAGTGCAACAAAGTGTGTCTGCTTTTGAACGGTACAGCAACACCTAATTGAGGAGTTCCTGAATTTGAGAGTTTATATTAAAGGATAATGGTAATATGTGTTAAAATGTTTAATGCAGCAACATGATATTAGAAGGAACATAACTGATCATTAAATAACTGATAACTACAGATGGAAGGTACACAATTTACATGTTCTCCCTTTATCTCTGTTCCTCCTACTGTTCAGGTTCTTGGTCTGATGTGAGTGAGTGAGCCAAGCATATGAAAGTACAGTTCTCACTTTTATTTTACTTACAATATAGTTGTGATTAAGAAATAAAACAGTTTAGTAAGTGTCTAACTCCATGATCAAATTTAAGAAGAAGAGAGTTTAATTTCATTTGTACTGATTTACGGAAAAAAAAAAGTATTTACAATGGGTCCCCAGCTTAACTTTAGAACATTAGCATAATCTAGAAGAGAACAGGCCATTCAGCCCAACAAAGCTTGCCAGTCCTATCCACTTAATTCTTCTAAAAAAATGCCAAACCCAGTTTTGAAAGTCCCTAAAGTTTTACTGTCTACCACACTACTTGATAGCTTATTCCAAGTGTCTATCGTTCTTTGTGTAAAGAAAAACTTCCTGATGTTTGTGCGAAATTTACCCTTAACATGTTTCCAAATGTGTCCCCATGTTCATTTTAAAATAACAGTCTTGACCCACTGGAATAATTAATTTCATTCTTTTAAGCACTTCAGTCATGTTACCTTTTAATCTTCTTTTTCTTAAACTTCCCATATTGAGCATTTTCAATCATTTAAAAATTTTTTGGAACATAAAACAGCTGTTGTCCGAAGAAACACAAGTCTTTTAAGGCTGTGTTCACACTGCAGCTATAAGTCACTGTATCCTGATTTTTGCCTCGCAGCTAAGTATTTTTTCTTTATGACTACTCAAATAAGTATTGTGACTGATCCAAATCTAACATGAGTACAGTAAATGTTCCCCACATGTGACTCTTCATTGTCTACTCTCTAACTGTGGCAGATTTTAGGCATTACCGTGCCCACCGACAACCAATTGTTGCCACAAGCCAGTCGCCAGTTGCTTGTAACAAATCAGCTTCTCCCTGTTTTATTTAACCTAAAATGCACATGTATTTTTTCTGTTTTCAAAAATAAACATATATTTTTGTATCTGGCTTTTGGAGGTCTGATTAGAAGGGGGCATTTGCTACTTCACTGTACTCACTTAATCCATTTCAGGGTCACCTATCATAGCAGCACTGAGTGCAAGGAAAGAACTGACCCTGGAGAGGATGTCAGTCCATCATAGGCCTCAGTCACAGACATCCACAAAAAGCCAGTTTTCAATGACCAAAACATCTAACATGCATGTGTTTTATAAATGTGGGGGAACACCAAATGAAAATCTAAGGGGCATTTGGAAAATGTGCCTACTCCACACAGACAACAACCAGGTGAACACAAAAATCTTAATGATTTCTAGTTGTGACCTGTTTATCACATCTTGCCTGTCTTTCTAGCCTTGCTAAACTGTATGTATATATGAATAGATTTAAAAGAATCTCGGTCCAGTGCATTTTGCTGCTTCTATTTATATACTGGAAAGAGCAAGTACATTACGCCAGTGAAACTGTGCCCAGGCTGTCCTTAACATATCTGCATTATTCATCTATTTTAGGCTTTCATTTGCTATTTTGGAGGAGCCGAGATCTAAACAAGAGGCATAAGTACACAATACTCTGAATTCTTAGAGCACATATTTCATGGTCTGCAAGGATGAGAATTGTTGCTAAGATGTCCCATGCCCTTTGAACTGGAAAATTGCTCATCTCCTCAATACCAACCTTTTTCCAGGCAGCTGCTAATTGAAAGCCAGCTGTGTTGATAGACAGCAAAAAAAAAAAAAAAAAACAAATAATAAAAGTGCCTTCTGCCAGCAGCTCTTCACAGCCAGGAAATATTCCCTGTGCACCTGCTTCCTGTGCACCATTTATACTGTATCAGAAGACCCTGGCCTGGTCTGCAGTGCACACGACTTCTTTTGTCCCACTAAAAGAGAAAACGGCCGCAGGCAGATGACATGCCTGAATCACAACATCTCGGTCATTTACAGGTTGAGCAGCCAACAAGTGATTTTTCACATTCGTTTTACATATTACGTGTTCTGACTTTACATATAACGTCACCATTTTCTCATTAAAATTAACCTGAAAACTGTAGGATGAATGAGATGAAAAGTGTTTAAGTAAATTTCAACTAACTGCAATTAAATAGATTTGACCGCTCTGAACTTGAAGCACTGAAGAGTATTATGAGGGTTATGGAAAAATGAATGAATAGATATAATAGAATGAAATATCATTTTAAAAAGCTAGGTTATTCATATGCTATAAATATGGTTATCTATCTATCTATCTATCTATCTCATATAGTGCCTTTCCTTATCTATCTATCTATCTATCTATCTATCTATCTATCTATCTATCTATCTATCTATCTATCTATCTATCTCATATAGTGCCTTTCATGTCTATCTATCTATCTATAATGCCTTTCATTATCTATCTATCTATCTATCTATCTATCTATCTATCTATCTATCTATCTATCTATCTATCTATCTATCTATCTATCTATCTATGTTACAATAGTGCCCTTCATAAATGCCTATTGAATATGGTGCCATTCCTATCTATCTATCTATCTATCTATCTATCTATCTATCTATCTATCTATCTATGCCAAAAAAAACCAGAATATAGCACATATTACAGCATAATCAACACAGCGCATGCAAGTGCAAAAAAGCAGTACCAGCCCAGATAGAGAGCGGACTCTGTTTCTGATACATTCTCCTTTTCCATCAACAGTACTGAGAAATGTCAGCCAGATGACATGTTACCTCGCTTTCCCACCATCCCAGGAAGCCCTGTCCCTTCTGGGCGTATCTTATATTGTTAATATTTTAGTCAGGGTTCCTCCCCTGGCTGGAGTTCAGATCCATGTGTTGTGTCCTTTTTGTTCATTGGTGAGTCATTTGTTAATGTTACTTTTGTTTATTATCAGCTATATTTTTGGAAATGTGTATGGAACTCTGCACTTTGGGACTCCTAGTACTTGACATATACTGTATAATTAAGATTGCCACTGGAAGTCGGAATTCACTTTCAACTCCTGCGACAGAGAGAGAGGTAGAGCTCCTTTTCAGATGTATCCTTTCATTTGGTGTTGATTTTGCACTTTCTTTGTGCTCTGTTCTTTTCTCTATTATTTTTTTCATGCAATAAGTGGGGTTTATCATGCTGTCCGTTGAATTTTGTTATGGTAGCACTTTGAGCACGTTTGATACATACTGCTATGCAAATAACCAAGCATGAATGGTTACTTTGAAATCCATCTAAACCACAATATATTCTTACACAGTTGTCCTTTTGAATTGGCAAACAATATCAAACAACGGAATCTACTTATGCCCTGTGTCACCCTTTTGGATTCAAGTTAAGATGGCTCTTTCTCTTTACTGCATCTCTATAAGAAAGTGAGCACTTGAGTTTTGGTGTTGTCTTTTCATTTGCTTTATAATAGAATATCTGTGACAGTTGTTCAACAGTTGTTTGTTGCACTAAGTACAAGTGTACATTTAAGCAACTGACACCACTTCTAGCCCTTAAAGCAGAACTCTTGACCAAAAGTGAGTCCAAGGTATGAACTCTTATATTAGTCCTGACCTGCATTGTGATTTTCTTGTTCTTTGCTTGAAGACCTTAAAACACAATTAGATGGATTTTCAGAAATTAATAGAAGCAGATCAAATATTTTCAAAGAGGGCAGTTTCTGTGTGAGATTCCATTTTTATACAACAAAAGCTAAAATTTTATCACCCAATCTCTCACTCAATGATCATTTAAACTTGCATGACCTGTTTGAGCCTTTTCAGTCTGGATTCAGAGCCCTACATAGCACTGAAACTGCTTTACTTAAGGTAAACCAATGACTTACCTATAACTGAAGATTCTGGCACGGCTGCTATTCTAGTTCTTCTTGACTTAAGCGCAGCATTTGATACAGTTAATCATGTCATTATACTGTCCTGTCCCGGTATCTCCGTTGCTGCTTTTTCTTGGTTCACATCATACCTCAGTGATCACCAGTATTACGTCTTCATTAGGGAACACAAATCTGCCACTACTTTACTCACACAAGGTATCCCTCAAGGCTCAGTTCTCGGTCCAATTCTCTTTAACATATATATGCTCCAATTAGGTGAGATTATTTGTCGGTATGGTCTAAGCTTCCACTGCTATGCCGATGACACACAACTTTATATAAGTGATGATGCAACTGCACCATCTTCACCTGTTGCACTGACTGGTTGCATTTTGGAAATCAATCATTGGATGATCAGCATCAGTCCGTAATTTGGGTGTCATCTTTGATCATCTTCTGACTTTCACATTAGCTCAGTAGTACAGTCAGCTTTTTTTTTCATTTTCGCAACATTGCTCATCTGCATTTTTTCCTCAGTGTGAAAGATACTGAGACACTCATTCACGCTTTCATCACTACCCATCTGGACTAGTGCAATACATTGTTTTATGGCCTCCCAACTAAATATATCAACAGATTACAGTGAGAAGTCAAGCAAAATGACACCTTTTATTGGCTAACTAAAAAGATTACAATATGCAAGCTTTCGAGGCAACTCAAGCCCCTTCTTCAGACAAGAATTCATAATGGCTAACACAGTATTAAATCCTAGTTCAACAGATTACAGTATTTTCAGAATCCTGCTGCTTGTTTACTTAAACGCACTAAAAAATCTGCTCACATCATTCCTGTCCTCTATGATTTGCATTGGTTACCAGTTTCTTCAAGAATCAAATATAAAAGTATTCTCATCACCTTTAAAACTGTTCCTGGTTTAGCCCCTCATTATCTGTCTGAGCTACTGCTTCCTTACACTCCATTAAGATCATCAGACGCTAACTTACTCACTGTACCTAAATACAGATTAGTAACTATGGATGGCAGAGGTTACAGTGTGATGGCCCCTAAAATTTGAAATGCTCTTCCTCTCAGCCTTCGCAAGTTAAAATCTATTATTCATTTCAATCTCCTGTTAAAAACATATCTCTTCAATGAGTATTATTCATTTTCTTGTTTGTAATTTCTATTGCCTTGTTAATGTGTTTATTGAATTGTAAAGTGTCCTTGAGTGTATGAAAGGCCCTACATGAATAAAAATTATTATTATTACCAGCCGAAGCCCACCGTAGCATACGGCGGTGTAAGAATAGGAACGGAAAACGGTGAGAAAGGAATTCAGTATAACAAAGGCTTAGGAAACCACCGTTGCAGTATAGCGAAAATAGCAAGGAGCGAAACCAATACCAATGATTGAGAGAGTACCTTCCTGTAGCAGGCTACGGAAAACATACACATACATAGATAGACGCCCCATTCACTGTGTTGCCCAGTCGACACGATAAGTCAGCGTGTCCGCCCTATTGCAAGTGGTAAAAGTGCCATTTAAACTAATACAGGTAGACGTGGAAACTGGGTTTTCTGATGAAAAAACAATAACATTTTAAACAGTATCGTTTACATACAACAGATTTTGACGAATCGTTTACATGCAATTATTTATATCCATTTATACACTAAATGCGTGCGTATCCCATGGTCTTAGAGTTAGTGGGAGGGGCTCCGTGAGTTGGCCGGCGTGGCTCTCTGTCTTGCGTGCGCTCTCTGTCTTGCTTGCCCTTAGTTAGAGTTGGCGGGCGGGGCTCTGTGAGTTGGCAATCGTGGCTCTCAGTCTTGCATGCGTTGTGAAGTCAACATGGCTCAGAGGTACATGTGGACTTTTGCACAGACGAAAGCGACTGAGGCTGTGTTTGGTGAGTTGTTGCGTGCATCGAGAGCAACGCTGGACTCGGGAGGACGATTACAGTTGGCGTGCGTGGCTCTGTCGTGCGTATCCCATGACGCGGTAGGAGGGTTAGAGTTGGCGGGCAGGGCTCTGTCTTGCTTGCGCTCAGTGTCTTGCATGCCCTTAGTGAATTATATATATAGATTATTATTATTATAACATTTAGTAAGTGTAGGCCCAGTGTGGGCAAGCATATTGGCCCTTTGTGGGCAGCCATCAATGGAACATTTGGAATTTGTACATCATGGCATCATTGGCCTGAAAATTGTGGACCAGTCTGGGCAAACAGGCAGGAAGCCCAAATTTGGTCATTAACCTGTAAAGGTCTGTACCTTACTAGTCCATCCATCCATTTTCTATACCCACTTATCCAGGGGAGAGTTTCTGGGCACCTGGAAACCTATCCAAGCATGCAATGACTGCAGGCAGGAACAACACCAGCCCATCGCAAGTTGAACACACACAGCATAAGGCCAATTTAGCACCACCAGTCCACCTAACCTGCATGATTTTGGACAGTGGGAAGAAACCAACAATGTAAACACCACACAGGAAGGACCCAGGATGTGAACCCCAGTCCTCTTACTGTGGGGCAACAACGCTACCACTGCACCACCTCTTACTAGACCTATCCTTGAAACTTTTTTTAGTGTTTAGTTGTTTTGTTATCAATTAAATTATGTGTAATTATGAAAATTTACAATATATTAATAAGCAAATGAATTAAAAAAAATCTAAATATTAATGTGGCTTTAAACTATTTATTCTTACAAAACACAAAATGTCTTTGCATTTTTGGTACTAGTCCAGCTTTTGTTTTGTTTTTTGCACTGTTGCAACTCGGAACATGAAAACATAATTAATAATACATTTTTAAAAATGATCATTTTTAATCAATATAAAATGATAACTTTTTGAAATTGTTCAAATTGATATTTATACCTTTACAATCAAAATCTAAAACCCATTTAAAATACCAATTCACTGCATGACTTATTCTGCACCAACATTAAAAAGCAGAAAATAATGGAGTAGTGATGACCTGGCAAACCATCACTGAGCCAGTGAGGGGCTTTACTAAGCTTGTACTGCCAGCAGTTAACCCATTTTGGGCCACTAGGGGAACTTTGCTAAGGGCCCCTTTGTAGCAGCCTCCACATCGGGCAAGTGCAATATTTTATTAGGTTTTCTCAAGCCCACACTTCCTATGGTTTGCTCTTAGTGTGCATTTTTCCTGGAAACCAATATTAATATATGCACAAAGTGTGGTTTGGTGATGCCACCCTTAAGCCAACAGTCCAGTCCTATGCCTCTTTATTTTGTTGTCTTAGGCCTGTTCTCTTTGTCTTACAACAGCATTTCCCAACCTTGGGGTCACCTGATATGTTAATAAGGTTGCAAGAAAATATTTTAAAATATAAAAAAATACATAATATTGTAAAGGAAGTGAACATCAATATTTCAAACAGCTGAGGTCACGAAAAAGCTCAGATTTCAAAATGGGGTCTCAAACCAAAAAAGCTTGGGAGCCTCTGTCTTATGGGCCTTCTTGTGGTACACAGAGCTAGGCCTTGGTTTTGTACTCATTGATATTGTCTCCTGTTTCCAAGTCCAGCTGTTTTATCCATAATGTCTGCTCATTCACTACCCCAGGTGCACATGACATGCTCAGAAAATATGTCCTCTTCCTCCCAAACATACTGTATAACAATTCACATCCCTAAATCAAACTCACCAGGCCTGTCTACATTTTCTATTCCATTGCTTGCACAGCTTCCAAGTGATGTCAAATTCTCTTGAGACTTCACATCATTTTTCTTTTCACTCATCCTCACCTTTGTAAACTGGTGTGTATTTTTGTTATGATTTGGCTTCGCATTAAATATTTTTCTATGCATCTTTTTGTTTGTTAACTTTTTTTGCAAGGTGTCGCCTTTTTGTGAATGTTGCGCTGTTTGGATGCCATGATTACTGACCTACAGTATGTACTGCGTGTCATCATCAACCTAACGGTATTAAAGGCCAACACTGTACGTTCCCAGATCATCCGAGTATTGGATAAAATTATCTTTGCATTATCTTCCTTTTGGTCTTCAGTATTAAGACTCAATGCTATGTTTTCTTACCACAGATCTTATAGTATAATAGGACAAATTTCTTGGCTATGAATGTTCGCTATGTTTCTGACTTACAGTATATTTAATTTCCCTACTGCTCTATCTCAAAAAAACAGGAATCTATTTTTTGTAAGGACTTGGAGAAGAGATGTAAACAAAAACCAAGCTAAGATCATTAACTGGAAATCAATCCCCTTGTTCATTTACAGTAGCTAAGGGGAAAACCAAAACCAAATCAAAGTCAAAATTAAGAAAATAAACGTCTTTTAAACAGAAGCACACTAAAGAAAGGATTGCCAATAATCTGTAGATTTTTGTAGAATTTCGTAAGGTGTAGAGGTGCTTGCACTGACCTTTCAATAGGGTGCATAGTTGTCATCATACTTTGCACAGCCACAGGGGATTGTGGGAAACATCATCGCCTCAACTAATAATGCGACTGCCTGAAAATGGCGGCACCCATGATCAAAATGGAAAAAATATACAATGTTTAAACAGAGCACGATAAAAATAAAACCATGCCAAACCTAAATTCCCTGAGGTGGAGAAACCCTGAAGGAGCATAAAAATTGACCACAAAATGCTCAAAAAAGGAATAAAAATGATCAAAAACTACCATTCATAACACCTATCCCTTTTACAATTAAAACCCCTCCTTTTTCTTCAATTTTCTAATCCCCTGTATATATTTTGCACTTTCTGTGTATTTATTATTTGTTTTTGGACTATTTGGGGCATTTTCTGGTTTAGTTGGTGATGACATATTGGTGCCTTCTCATTCTTGGTTTTTATTTACTGTTTTTACAACATGTGGGAATGGCATATGTTTTCCATTCTGCTTATTGAATCAAATATTCCTTAAAATTACATTTGTATGTGTTAGATAGGATAAGATTCTTAAGTCAGTTAGCTATAAGCAAAAGAACTCAATTTCATTTTACATATAAGTTTTGTGAAATGGCCTGTAAAAATTCAGTTTGTGTGCGATTTCATTGTTTGGTGGTGGAAAGTGAAAAATATTGCTCCCTAAGGGTTATTCCATAGCTAAAACCACTGTTTCCTTGCTTGGTTCCCCTCTTGTGTTCCTACAGCTGTGCAGATAATCTATGGCTCTTTCCGTGTGGCTCCATGCACTCTCATCTGCCTCATGTACTGTCTATCTTTTGCTTCGCAATGCTTATTTGGAATCAGAGGTAGCAACACCTGCTCTCAGTTTTCACAGCTCTGTAAGCTGATCTTACCAGGAGCCAGTGGTCAGTGGTAACATACCCTGCTTAATGTGTTTTAGCAGTGGAGAGTTCTTGCAGGTACTTGCTTCTTCAGCAATGACCCCCTTTCCATGGTCTTCACCAGAAAAAATCTTGCCATGCTTTTTCATATGAGGAAAAAGTTGCAGATGAGCTGAATGTATTTGTGCCATGCAGAGGCGGCCTTAGGGGTTCTTGGGGATTAGGGATGACTAATCCCACGCGGGGCCAGTTACGTCAAATGCTGTTACCGGTATGTGTGGACTGTATAAACTTGCGGGCAAATTTAATAAAAATAATGTTAACATGCACCGGATTTTCTCATTACAGTATTCAGCTCAATTTTTGCAAGATAAAATGTAACGATATAATCTATTAAGAAGTTCAATTCATAATTCATGACAATACCACAACAGTGCAAAATGCGTTGCGGTGTCATGCGGAAATTAGCAGGGCCTCTTCTAGAAAAACACCTGGATTGTAAGTATACTCTGAGTCTCGATATGCAGGATGTCATAGTCATAACTCACATTGATGTCATGTCAGCCGGTTATCATTAGCGATACACGTTTTTGTACATTAATATTCGGACATGTTTATGGCCTACATATAAAATGTGAGTTTCAGTGTTTCGACAGGAAGTGTGAAATTGACATAGAGGTATCATCATGAACTCTCTTACCGGTTTCCAGGTTCAGAGACAAAAATCCACTTTTCTTGCCTTCTGATTGGAAAAGTCTTGATGACATCTTCGTAGTCTAATCTGGATGCAATGTCTTTTTCTATAGATAGGAGAAGCCAACACAGTGACTAATGGACTATACCTATTTTAGGAAGGGATTATACTGGCGACTATTTTCGGGCGATGAAGGTGGACTATGCAATGTTTTCAAAGATGTACATGTATGGAATTTGACCTTGAAGAGGGATTTTAAAAGGGTTCCTCTTAGAAGCATCTCAAATATATATATACTGGAGAATATAACTTGACAAATCCGCTAGAATTGGACACGGGGACCTCAAATGTGGGGCCCCCTTAGGCATGAGGGTTGGGGCAGTCGTCCCACTTGCCACCCCCAAACGCCACTCTTGGTGCCATGACTTTTGCTGATGGCTCCATTGTGAAACCCAGTGTTTTACTTCAAGTTCAATTTCACATGAATAATTTCACTAACCTTAAGTTATCATAAATTTGGTTGTAGTAGAATTATATAACAAACTGTGGGAAATAAAATATGACAGCCAGTCAGATGAAGTTTTTGGGGAACCGCCTCATATAATGTCCAACGGACAGGTCCAAATAAATGCTGAAACAAGCAGGTTCAACGAAAACATTTGACAAATTCATAACGTAAAACGGGGGGGTATTTATACAGAAACAGAAATGGCTACAGGAAATTAAAGGGGGGAAGTGATGTCTTGTTTCTGACTTCTGAGTGACGTCATCATCACGGGCTGGAAAATACTCTTTGACCATTTTGGCTTTGTGATACTTTTATTTTTCTTCCTTGATTCTGTTGAGAAAGAGAGAGAAAGGTCTGGTACCCTTTTTTATCCCTCCGTCTCTCGACCGTCTACTCGTTGTGGGTTTTGTTGACTGTCTCCTAATCGCGCGCACGTGACAAAATATAACATGACCTCGTCAAACTTATTTAATCCAATTCAGAGTTGTTGTGGACCACAATGTATTCCAGCTGCATTGGGTACAAGGCAACAACCTACCATGACTGGGACAATAGCTCATCATTATGTCAAGTGTGGAGCTAGCCACTGCTATACCAGGCTGCCTCTTTAAAAACAGCACATATAATGATCTCAAATCTGCTTAATCCAGTTCAGAATTGCTGGTTGTTGCACTGGGCATATGGAGGCCATTGAGCCAGGCCATTAAAGGGTTTGAGGCTGTTAAAATAGGAAATGTTTAGATAGATAGATAGATAGATAGATAGGTAGATAGATAGATAGATAGATAGATAGATAGATAGATAGATAGATAGATAGATAGATAGATAGATAGATAGATAGATAGATAGATAGATCAAATATACAATCTTTCTGTCATTGACCTATGAAGATTTTTAACTGAGAAATGTCAAAGACATAGCACAAATTAAAATAAATTAGTAAAATATATCATAATATTGCAAAAGAATTCTTACCCTTTCCAAGTTTGCTAAGACATAATATTTGACCTCGGTTTTTTGCTGCTATTCTTGCCATGAATATAATGATGAGAAAAAGAAACAAGGTATGCTTTTTATGGAGTTTAATGTCCACAATGGTGAAACTGAATTTAATGTCGAAATTGTGAACAGAGCTTGTGCTCTTTAAATTTGTAGGCCAAATGGCATGCAGTAGTGGCCCAGAATTCTATTTCCTTTGCAGTAGATTCCCTGTGATATGGCGGGGCACATGGTCACATGGATTTTGTAAGTCTACAAAACACACATGGAAAGGATCACCAAACGTCCCTGACAGAAAGGTCCAGGCTGCCCACATCCCACTGCACATCAAGGGTTCAGTGATGGAATTGGTCAAGAGGACCAAAGTCATTGATGTGAACCTGGCTGCTGGACAATTAATGTGACCTATATTACCAAGAAGACACAGCAGCATCTTCACTTCTATTGGTGATTGAGGAAGGCAAGCCTTGCCCTCTCCATTTTCACCACATTCTACAGGAACACCATTGAGAGCATCCTGATCAGCTGCATTACCATCTGGTTTGGAAACTACAGCATCTCTGACCACAAAAGATCATTTGAGACCTCTCTACCCTCCATTAAAGGCATCTTTATCAAGTATTTTACATATAAAGCCTACAGCATTGTGGGGGACCACTCCCACCCTTTCCAATGTCATTTTTAGACATAGATAGATAGATAGATAGATAGATAGATAGATAGATAGATAGATA
>JANRMT010052994.1:17521-30219 GCA_026402145.1 Polypterus bichir lapradei | reverse complement strand
CCAATTTTCTTTTTCGTAGTACTGCTCCTCAATAAATAATTATATTCAAAGTTCAAATCACAAATAAGTACACGTCACATCAAACGAACCAATTTATAGTGTTTTATGAAAGCATGACCGTACAAGACTGATAGATTCTGCTAATATCGAATATCCGTCGTCTCGTCCCACCGCGAGCAAGAGCGGACATGCAACGGTTTTTCATGTCCGCACTTGCTTTGATACGTTCGATAAGACAATGCACAGATACTGTATGTTTGTGTTACATGTATTTTCATGCATTCTTACGTGTGACTCTTTTAATGACACATTTTAACTTTTTGTTCGCAAGTTTGGTATGTAATGTGTTTTTAATAAAAAAGTGTTTTTTTGAATTATTTTACTTCTTAATTAGGTACCTATTGGAATCATAGATATTTTGAAGTAACAAACAAATAGCAGTAGTAAGGGGGTCTATTTTTGCTGTCGTTGACCCCCCAATTTTTTTATTGAAACTATCGACCCCTAGAAAGTTCAAATCGACCCCAGGGGGTCGATATCGACCACTTTGGGAACCCTTGATCTACAGTATCTTCATTATTATATTTCATCCGTTGCCGTTTTCCATGGACTTTAGTGTGTGTGTTTGTTTGTGTTTTGTTGTATCTTTATATATAAAATACGCTACCATGGCTGTCCGTTTGTCGATAAATCACATGTAGCTTGCAAACCGTTTGAACTATTGCCCTGCAATTTGGTAAACTTATACTACGTGACGTCTACTATCCGCTTTCAGGGTAATTATTGACCTCCAAGGTTATTTCTCTTTTTATTTTTATTTTATTTTATTGTAGAATCAACTCTCGGCAGTGGCAAGCAGGGAGGCCATGTGGCGCATGCGTACGGGCACCATTCTCATCCCTGCCACCTCCTCTAACTCGTCATATCTTAAATCATTCTTGAGGCAGATTGAAGACTTGAGTGTCAGTTTAAGTAAAAAATTAAGAAAAACGTACTAAGTAATTCCAACACAAACACCGACTTAATCAGTTTTAACACGCAAAGATGCCGATGAAAGAAGAGAAGAAGTGGGCCGCTAGGGTGGAGAAAAGAAGAGCAGCTCAGGAAGCAGCAAGCGCATCAACATCTGAGCAAACGAATGATAACCAGAGACAGAGAAAGAGGATGAAAACTAGGAATGCTCAAGTCAAGTGGATTCAGTGCACATGCACCGTTACTGGTTTAATGTGTAATCACCGTAAGGGGAACAGGGGTGGTATCGTTGTTTCACTATTAGTGTTAATACATTCTTTATTTGCTACTTTATTTCTGTTTGCTTTTTGTCTCTGTATGTTAGTGCGTGAAGGTCAGGCCAAGGCTGGGTGCGTCCCTGGAACCTCCACCATAAAAATAAATAAATCACCGTCTTCTCGACAGTGTGAATCTTAGCAGCACCGGACCGCTACAAGCTGCTACTCAAGAAGGCCAGGATCAGCCTCATCCTAATCCAGCTAGCCCCCCAAGGCTACCTGCTGGCTTCAAAACTGGGGAGCTGGCAAAGCAACTATAAATATCACCAAAAATATAACACGAGGCCCAGAAGAGGAGGGATATCTGTAAACCCTTGGCTTGTACTCAAAGGCCAACCGAAGAATCTTTATAAATAATTTCTTAACAAACATAGCGAAAATATAACAAAAGGCTTAAAAGTGGGAAAAAGAAGTATAATGGAGTGGTCTAAAAGGCAATCCACAGCAAATAAGTCCAGAATGAGACCCAGAATTCAGAACCTTTACAACAAAGTGAAGGTAAGTCAGAAATCTAGAATTGCAATGCATAGTCACACACGTGTGAGTAGGAGGCAGCTAAAGGGCTTGAGTAATTGCAATAGCACATCAGACCAGGTGGTGGTGGAGGGCACTGACTGTCTTTCTCAGTTCTTTCCGGGCCCTTTGATGACGTCATTTCCAGTCCTCGACAACATCACATCCTGTTCCGGCCCCTTTGATGATGTCACTTCCTCTACAGGCCTTTAAAGCCGTCATCTTGCTTCTAGTTAATCAGTTCTGTTTTGGACTCAGTCTTGTGAATAACTCTGTTCTTATCTAAACCTATTATACGGGTGGCTGCCCCAAACCTTTATGAAGTCTGGTGTCAATTAGGATCACAACAGGAAACAGAATATCCACTGAAACTCCAACAGAGGAATGATTCCCACATCCTGAGCCTTCTCAACCAATTTAAAAAGCCAGAGGGAGGGAGATTCAGAAAGTGGTGCCGTCAGGTTGGCCCCTCCTCCTGGGACTCCACCTACAGCAAACAAGGAACACAACAATTTTTAAAATGATGGTACATAATTAATGCATCATGGGAAAAGTATGTTGGTAAGTTAAAACTATTTATGGCCTTTTTTCTTACCTTTCAAGATAGTTTTTACAAAGTGTGGTGGTCCAACAACTGAAAAATTGGGGTGCCAAGTCGGCCTTCCCAAGTCCTTAAATAAAACAAAAGCAAGATGGCATGAAAAGGAAAACAAAACAGTCTCCACGTGTGGCCGCTGTTAATCAGACCCTTTCATCTGTTCAGTATACGAGGAGCTCCTCAGCTCAGGCCATCTCTTGCTCAAGTGACACCTCCTTCCACGTAGTCAGCCTTTTACAGCCCAGGTACATAAGGGGCGGAGTCAGTTACCCTCACTGGGCGGTTTCTCAGCACCATACAAGAAAAAACTAATGATAAGACAGTTAGCTGCAGCGCTCCCTCTTGGCCCGGCAGGAGTAATACATACCTGGGAGGAGCATGAAGGGTGAGGCTCAGGTTGCGCTTGTGTGACAAAAGGACACATACCTTTAGTGGAGAGGACCAGTGTGAGGAAAATGACAGGACTTCAGTGAACTGCACAGCTCCACAAAGATATGTGTCTCGGGCAGACTGAGTTATGCTCCAGTTGCGGGTGATTTAAGTTTAACAGTTAGAGGAAGTCAGAGAAAAATGGCCCAAGGGAAAAGATTCAGAGAACTTAGATCAGGGGTCCCCAGTCACGGTCCTGGAGGGCCGCAGTGGCTGCAGGTTTTTGTTTTAACCCAGTTGTTTAGTTAGAAAGCAGTTCTTGCCAATAATTTAATTTCATGGCTTGTTAGTTGCTTTAACTCTGTCATATCATATCTTAGATTTTCTTCCCCTTTCTAAGGATTTCATCCAAATGATTTGAAGGCTAAAATGGAGGAGTAATTCTCTGTCCTTCACTTTTTTCTCTTCACTTTCCTTCCAAGTATTTAATTAAACCCAATAGTGCTTGATAAATACACACAGGTGTAAATGGTAACAAACTAAATGGAGAAATGCTGCTCTCTTTTGCCATTTGCATCTTATTGCTAATTAGGAGCAAATAAAAATCCAAGAATAGAGCTGTTTAAGACTAAAATAAGCACTTAGGATTCACAATCTTAATGAGTGAGACCACTAAAATGAAGCAGAAGTGATACTTGAGCAGTAACGGCTTCTTACTAAGCTATTGGGTTGGAGAAAAAACCTGCAGCCACTGCGGCCCTCCAGGACCGTGATTGAGGACCCCTGATTTAGGGTGTCCATCAATGGGGAGGCGCGTGAGGCGAACTCAGCTCCGGTGGAGGGAACACAGCATGTGGCCGGCGTCGAGACGTGCACCTTCATTGGAAGGAAAGTGAGCACTGATGGGTAGTGATTGGTTGGGACTCTCCCACAGTCGTATCAAACACGTGCTGCATCCTCCCTCAGCTGACATTCAAATCCATGGATTTTTCTTTTTTTTTTTTTTTTTTTGTTGTCTTTTCTCATTTTTTGATTCTTGTGACGGTCCGGGTCTTCTCATTTGGGAGCTTCTCGAACCCGACGCCGTCAATAGTCATGACCATGATGAGCTGTACAAATGAGGACACTGCCTGAAGCAAGGGGAAGATGTAAAAGTGTACTGTGCTTTTATTGAAAACAATCCAAAAGTGTTCAGAAGTGCAGCGCTCCATCCAAAAGAAATAATCCATCCATCCATCCATTTTCCAACCCGCTATATCCACCCTTAAGGCAAATTAGGCATCCATGTAGGGCACAGATCATAAGGGGGGATGTGGGGTTTGTGACCCACCTATACAGGTTAGCTACAAAATAATTGGTTGGCCTAATCGGGCAAAATAACCCAGCACTGGCACTGGGTGTACCATACAGTAGTATTTTCATAATAAGAGCCCTCCTCATTACTCCAATTGCGGAGGATTCAGTTATCCGTGTTACATAAGCAGGGGTTGCTGCATTTATGATTTATTGAACTGACGAATGTCTGTTTCCACCCAAATAAAATGAATACGTATATAAATAAGCCTGAGTCTCACATTATTAAGACCCACCACCTCAAAATGTCTACTTGATACCTCAGGGCAGGGTAAGGACATGAAAACAAATAAACACATAAAGCATCCATCCATCCATCCATTCTCCAACCTGCTATATCCTAACTACAGGGTCACGAGGGTCTGCTGGAGCCAATCCCAGCCAACACAGGGCGCAAGGCAGGAAACAAACCCCGGGCCGGGCGCCACACACACACCAAGCACACACTAGGGACAATTTAGAATCGCCAATGCACCTAACCTGCATGTCTTTGGACTGTGGGAGGAAACCCAATATAAAAAACAAAACCAAAGTGGAGGTTACAATCCCAATAAATGAATCCATTAACCCTGAAACCGCCAGAACTGGCTATAGACGGTTCCCAATGCAATATGCCAGCACGCCGGAACTGATCGTTCAGTGCCGTACATTCGTTGAGCAGCCAGCTCGTGACCACTGGCGCCCCCTAGCGAATCAACTGGGACTGCACTAGACTAGCCTGCTGTGTGTTTGTGTCCAGCCAGTTCAAGCACAGTTGGCTCAGTGATTTACTGAATTTCATCAATGGCGTCAGTTGCATCTTGTACGTATCATAATAGATTGTTGCAGTAGTTTTTTTTAATAGTTTTTACATTTCTTTGGCAGTGTGTAAAATGATGACCGTTGCAGTAATTGTGATGCTCTTTGCATGAAAAATAAAATGATGTGTTCCATTAAAATTTCGCTTTTTCTTGGTGAATTGTGACGTTCCCTTAAAAAGTGCAGCAAAAAACTACTTGGCAGTATGTGGCAGTTTAAGGGTTAAAAACGAGGTTTAAAACGACTGGCAGGAACGGTCCTTTTTAAAAACCCTTAGTCTTTTAACACTGGCTTATCCCGTGAGGGCCTTGCAGCAGAGGAGTCGCCCTAGCAGCAGACGCAGCTGACCTTCCTCAGATCCGGTTGCCTGACGTCCCGCGGCTACAGACAGCCTCCCTCGCCAGACCGAGTCTCGCTAGGTCACTCACACTCCCAAGCCTCCTTGACCCCCCACTGCCTTCACTGCCACTCAGCTGGAGTGACCCATTCCAAATGTGTCAGCCACACACTCTTCTCCGGGGTTCACTGCCTGTTTTCTCACCCTCGAGCCTGCACTCCTCACCTCACTCACTCCCACACTGGCTCCTTCCACCACCTGCCTTCATCTCTCTCTCTTTCACCTCCGTTCTTTTTTTTTTTTTTTTTTTTTCCCCCCCCAGCACTTGTGCTTCCCAGTTTTAAAATGGCGACGTGGCACAGCTGTCCCCCCTAGCGACTACCTGGCACCCAGTGGAGAATCACCTTCACCAAAGCCCTTAGACTACCTCCTATGTGCAGGTGTGTGACGGTGTCCAGCTGGCCGAGGTCTCCAGGACTGGGACTTTGTTTTTTGACCTTCTATTTTACAAGTTTAATCTCCTCGATTATCAACTGGCCACAGCTCATCAGTTAATTAATGGACTGATATTGTTGGTGTCTATTTTTGTTTAATCCGTTTCTATCTTGTTCTTTGGGTGTTTTCACTATGTGTTCCAGTTCTGTATTTGGTACTTAGTATCATCTACACTTGTATTTTAAGTGAGAGTTACTCACAGCGCTCGGTGAAGGGCGCTATATAAGTTGTATTATAGTTATCTGAATTACACTTTTATCTATGTGCTGCTGATAATAATAATACATTTTATTTATATAGCGCCTTTCTCATGTGCTGATGAACAGATATTGTTGTTTTTCATTTATGTTAACTAGTTTCTCCTTTGTTTTCAGATGTATGTGTGGCCGGGTGCAGGAATGAAAGTTTGCAGAAGGATAAAAGTTGGGATGCCAACTGGGTCATTCCCATTTAATCAAGGAAGAAAAATAAAAGAAACGCCTCTTGGAACTATGATGCCAGTCTCTTAGGCAAAATGCAAGCAAATATATTTGGCTCTCTTGTGAAGAAATAAGGGTCGTTCTCTGGAGCTCCACCCAGCGAGTTACTCTGATCGTAGAAGACGGCTCCTGCCTGGGGGAGGCCAGGTTTCTTATAGGACAGGAACAGTAAGGGGCGGGTTGAGTGCCCTCATTGGGCAGTTTTTTATAGCAGATGAACCGGAAGGGGCGGGGTTGAGTGCCCTCACTGGGCAGTTTCTTATAGCAGAGGAATCATAAGGGTTGGGCTGAGTGCCCTCACTGGGCAGTTTCTTGTAGTGGACGAACCAGAAGAGGTGGGGCTGAGTGCCCTCACTGGGCGGTTTCTTATAGCAGAGGAGCCGTAAGGGGAGGGCTGAGTGCCCTCACTGGGTAGTTGCTTATAGCAAAGGAACTGTAAGGGGCGGGTTGAGTGCCCTCACTGGGCAGTTTCTTATAGTGGACAAACCAGAAGAGGTGGGGCTGAGTGCCCTCACTGGGCGGTTTCTTATAGCAGAGGAACCGTAAGGGGCGGGCTGAGTGCCCTCACTGGGCAGTTTCTTATAGCAAAGGAACTGTAAAGGGCGGGTTGAGTGCCCTCACTGGGCAGTTTCTTATAGTGGATGAACCAGAAGAGGTGGGGCTGAGTGCCCTCACTGGGCGGTTTCTTATAGCGGATGAACCAGAAGGGGTGGGGCTGAGTGCCCTCACTGGGCAGTTTCTTATAGTGGACGAACTGGAAGAGGTGGGACTGAGTGCCCTCACTCGGCAGTTTCTTAGAGCGGAGGAACTGGAAGAGGTGGGACTGAGTGCCCTCACTGGGCGGTTTCTTATTGCAAATGAATTGGAAGGGGCGGGGCTGAATGCCCTCACTGAGCGGTTTCTTATAGTGGACAAATAGGAAGGGGCAGGGCTACGAGTCCTCACTGGGCGGTTTCTTATTGGTGATTAACTGGCAGGGGTGTGGCTAAGTGCCCTCATTGGGCGGTTTCTTATAGCAGATGAACCGGAAGGAGTGGGGCTGAGTGCCCTCACTGGGCGGTTTCTTATAGTGGACAAATAGGAAGGGTCGGGGATAAGTGTCCTCACTGGGCAGTTTCTTATTGGAGATTAACCAGCAGGGGTGTGGCTAAGTGCCCTCATTGGGCAGTTTTTTATAGCAGATGAACCGGAAGGGGTGGGGCTGAGTGCCCTCACTGGGTGGTTTCTTACAGCAGATGAACCCAGAAGGGGTGGGGCTAAGTGCTCTCACTGGGCAGTTTCTCTGAGCTGGTGGGGAGAGAAGAAGAAGAGGATGTTAGCCACAGCCCCCCCCCACTCCTATCCTAGGGTGGGATACTACTTACCTTTCTGGAGTCTGTGAGGAGATCCTCCGACGCGTACGCATGACAACAGATATTCTTAGTTCAAGTATAGGTTTAATTAGTTTCTAGCTTGTTCTTTGTGTTTTAACAAATCTGCATTTCCGTATTTCATAATTGCCATCATCTGTTCTTGTATTTTGTTCACAGCGCTCTGGGCCAGCACTCGGTGAACAGTGCGTATATTAATAATAAGTTGTACTGTAGAGTATGGCCTCAGTCATTTCAATACCTTTTTATAAAACTTTACCAGGTCTCGTTGGAGATTAATTGTAATGAATAAACCATCACTCTGTTTAATGAATCTATTTATTCAAAACAAAATTCTAGTAATAACCTCAAGATGGAAAATATTAAAAGGAAAGTGTATTTTCAGTATTGCCACAGTGTCCCCATTGTAATTGATGTCAAAAAAATACATTTTAGCTCGAGAGTACAAAACACTTCATTCAACAATTTGGTGAAGATTCTGCTCCGAGTTCACATTTTATTTTAGCAGTCTAACCGTTGAAATGTAAATTTAATGACTTTTACACTTTAACAACTGAGATGAAATGTCCGCCCCATCAAGTAGGGCGGCTCGTTCTACTTACTAATTACGGCGCTGGAGAGCGGTGATGTGTTGCATGTTGATTAGTCTCGCTGAAGCCAGCCAGCCAGAGACCACGAGTGACTTTTGCTTAAGGATTGGGCGGGAACAATTGGACGGCTCAATGAGTGTCACATCTCTGAACCAATCCAACGACCTCATCAGAGGCAGAGCTCAAAGTAGGGGCGGGGATTTTCAACTGCTGTGTTTAACATGATTGACAGGCTGCAGTTATTGTGCGGTCCAAGTACTATAAGAGCATACACAGTCCAGGAGAAAGTGCGCCCCCTGCTGGCTACAATCCTAAAAGCCAGGAGTGGGAAGCTCTTCAAGTCAGACCCAAGAATACGTTGCGTTGGAATTGTAGGCAGAGGGGCTTTGGATTTCTGAACCCGTTTTGGATACTTTTATTGGGACTTTGTTTGGTTTGGATTGCCTTGCTGGCAACTCCTTCGTTCCTTTTGTGTGCTCTCTGGAACTTAATAGGGAGGCAAAGCATTTTTTAGGGAAAAAAACTTTTATTTTTTAACCCCTTATCAAGCGGGGTCATTTTTCCTAATTCGTTTGTAATTCGACCTCTCCAAATTAGAATCATTGCTGTTATTGAACTATCTGGAGTATAAACACATGTTTGGTCTCTTTGTAAAGGTAACATTCTCTAGTTTCACCCTTAGTAGTCAGAATCACTGTAGGTGTGACTGATCAAAAGTTATGCACATTAGAACTCACAAAAAAATTGAATTTTTTTGCTCTCGCCTAAGTTTTTTTGTGAAAATAAAGGCCTCTATAGCTGCAGTAGGTAGGTGGGGACAGAAACACACTATGTACCAACAGAATAACTTTTTGACTACTCACATTTCAAATTTGAAAAGAATACCTGTAAAAATGACATTTTTACACCAGTTTTTATGTGGGCATGTCCAGGTGCTTTTTAGAGGGACCATTATCCACATTTTGGAAGTATGGAAAAAGTGTAATAACTTTTGAATGCTTCAACCCACATATATCAATGAGGGCTCTACTGAAAGCTTACACCTAAAGGAATCTATATCTACACACAGTGTCACTCTATTAGTTATAAAAATAATAAAAACAATAAAAAATACACATTTCAATATAAAAATAGTCAACACAAGTCTTATGGGCCAAAAATATATATATATATTTTATTTTTTACTTTTTTTTTTTATAAAATGCACACAAACTATATACATTTCTTTTACAAACTGTTAAAAACACAGCTCAGAGTTTTTCCACGTTCCACTGATTGCATCAATCCCTAGCAGGCAGAAAGCACAAGGGCGTGTCACATGTCTATCTCTGCCATTAGACGTCTCCTGGGCCGATTGATTACTTTCACGCCGCGTACATGCCTCTAATACTAATCGAGAGTGTATTCACGTTTATCTGTACTTTTATCCATATTTAAAATGCAAAAAAACTTGGTGAAATCACAATAAACAACCACGCACCAAGTCTGCAGACTGGCACAAATGCCAGCTTCGCGCAGCTCTGATCGTTTTGTTTACAAGTTAGTATGGCAAGTTACATATCGACGTGCTCAGCTGCTCATTGGCTGTAAGTTTTGAGTGTCAGTCACAGTGTCCAATCAAACTGGTAGATTCTACCAGGGTTTGGAGTTGTACGTCATCGTTCAGCTGTCTGTGACACTCGTTGGCTATACGAGGTGCCAGTCAACCCCAGACCCGTCGTAAGTGGCCAACTTAGGTGTCAATCAGAAGCTAACACTTCCGTGTAACATGCTGTAGCATGGTTATCGCCGACAGAAACAAATTACGCCTGATATGATCAATAAAAGTGAAAAAAAATGACGTAGCTAGTCTCAAGTTATGAAACGTTTTCTGGAGTTTTTGTCCCTTTGAGGATATATCGTGTGTTTTGGACCTAATCGTTTTACTGAATTATATTCGCTGGAGCCTTACGGACAGAATGAGACCAATACTGCTCGGAAATATTGATGTTTGACTTGCAGAGAGTCTTCAAAGGTAGGGAAAGTCAATTCTTAAAAGTATGTACTTCTCTGTAAAAAAGGCTTTAGTGTCAGTGCTGTGGTTGTTGTGTGTCAAAATGGTTGATATCATCGGAAAGACGAGACTTTGAAGTTTCATTTGATGGGTAGTATCTCGAGATGCATGGCAGAGGGGCATGCACACATGGCTGTGACGTCGTCAAATCGCCGTCATGTCCCGGGACCGGTACGTGTGCGCGTTAATTAAGGCTGATGTTGTGAGTTCAAATCCCACTTCTAACACCATCAATGACCGTAAGCAATTGACTTCACCTGCCTGTGCTCCAGCTGTATCTTAAATGTTGTATTGGGTCAATGTGTCAGCCTAATAACTATTGTCTATCTATTGTATAGTGCTTTTTATTTCAATGTATCTTCTCTATCTAGGGAGTGGGACATAGTGGTTAAGGAAGATGCTGTGAGTTGAAATCCCAGCTCAAAGTAGGTGCGGGGAGTTTGAACTGACATGTTTAACATGATTGTGCAGTCCAAGTACTATAAGAGCATACACAGTCCAGGAGAGAGTGCGCCCCCTGCTGGCTACAATCCCTAAAGCCAGGAGTGGGAAGCTCTTCAAGTCAAACCCAAGAAGATGTCGAATTGGAATTGTAGGCACAGGGGCTTTGGGTTTTTGAACCTGCTTTGGATACTTTTATTGGGACTTTGTTTGGTTTGGATTGCCTTGCTGGCAACTCCTTCATGCCTTTTGTGTGCTCTTTGGAACTTCATAGGGAGGCAAAGCAATTTTTGGGGGAATAAACTTAAATTTTTCTGAAGATATGGTGCCGTCTCTTAATGCTAGCCAGGGTTTGACAGTGATTTCTCCCTCTAGTGACCGTTTTTGGAAGTGCTTTTGGTACGTATTGAGACCTTTGTGCTGTGGGATCCCCAGTCCATGACATTTAAATCTAGAAGGAGGCGCTCAGGGGTTAGCATGGATATCCAGCACTGGGTTCATTTTGATGCCAGGTTCTTAGCGGCTAAGTCAGACTAAGCAGTCTTGGGTCATTCTGACTGGTTTGGATCTTCTCATTTGTCATCATCATTTTTCCACCCATGTCCTGTTGCACTTGGTCCGAAACAGTCCCCCAGACTGATGTTTGCTGAATTATGCAGACCTGTTTTGTAAGTCGCTTTGGAAAAAAGTGTCTGCTAAGTGAGTAAAAATGTCAGTTCTAAGCAGTTGCTGTCTATCTGGAGTTTGCATGTTCTCCCTTTGTTTGTGTGGAGTTTTTCTCACATTCCTTCTGCCACATCCCAAAGCCACATTTTGTGGCCTAATTGGCACCTATATGGGTGCATGCCTGGTAAAGGACTGCCATCCCACCCAGGGTTCGTTCCTGCCGTGTGTCTGGCACTGCCAAGTTCAACCCTGGCCACCCACTTTAACCCTAAATTGAGCTGAGCAGGTTTAATGGTGGTCTATTACACTATGTGATGTAAAATCATTGAGCGGAAGAACAAATTCAGTTTTAAAAAAATTCAGGCAGCATCACAACCCCAATCTGGGTTTTGTCTACACTGGCGCAATATAATAAGGTTGAAAAGTGCGATTTGCAGAGCCACCCTGCAGGTACATTTTAGAAAATCATGAACGCCCTGAAGTACCAAACAGAAACCTCTTCATCTTCGAAGAACGGCGGCCCCTCTGTTCGTAATTCAACAGCACATTCGTTTCATGTTTGTCAACAGTCCCAGCATTGCTGCTGGCCATTTCACCGACACATCTGAATTTGTTATTTGAAGCAAAAGAGTTTAGGAGCAACAGGTCATCGGCTCATCTTCAAGTGGCAAAAGAAAAAGGACTTGAGAAACAAAAATGGATACCCATGACGGAGGACAGAGGATTACAAGGTGAATAGCAGATCTGTGTGTGCATAAGTGTTTATTAAAAATCTGGGAAAAGGAACTTTACCTCTGATGTCTCTAAACACATGCGTGTCGAGGTTAATTAGTGATTCTAAACTGGCCCAGTGTGTGTCTGTGTGTTTGTGTGTGACTGAGCTCTATGATGGACTGGCATCCATCTGAAATTAATTCTTTCACTGTGCCCTTTACTGACAGGCAGCAGTGTCAATGGAGTGACTTGGTGCCAGTACGGGGGCACCAGAAAATAACAAAATGGGTGTGGCCTCAAAAATTAAAACACTCCCAGAACAGGCCTGAGCCTAAGGCAACCAGCGGGCACCGGCACACCCTGGCATAAAATGAGACTCATGACATACTGCTCGAAAAGTTCACACTCTACATGTGCAGCACAGTGCTTACGACTTGGGACTTCAACCCCTGAGGCTGTAGGCTCAGAACCTGTCTCTGGCATTATGTGACCATGAGCAAGTCACGTTTACCTGTCTGCGCTCTCTTTGTGTCGTAAATGTTGTATGTTGTCTTAAGTAAAAACATCAGCTTAATGAATATCTATCTATCTATCTATCTATCTATCTATCTATCTATCTATCTATCATATAGT
>JANRMT010052993.1:0-12578 GCA_026402145.1 Polypterus bichir lapradei | reverse complement strand
GAGTTTATTATTGTGATTATTGGTTTGTTGAATGAGTATTGTGGATAGGAGGGTGCTTTGTGCACTGTTGAATAATAATAAAGTCAACATTTGGACTTTTACCTCATGTCTGGCATCTTGGACAAGGGTTCAAGGGAGCGATAGCGCCCCCATCTATATATATATATATATATATATATATATTGTGGACGAGGACCCGGACACAGGCAGACGGACATCGTTGTTTCACCCAACACACTTTTATTTACAGCTATTTACAATTTCACGTCCACCATAAACCCCAGTGCCTCCAGCACCGATTCCCCCAATGTCCAGGCCTCACAGTCTCTGTGCCTCTCTTTCCTGGCCGCCTCCAATCCTCACTCTAGCTCCGTCCTCTTCCACCCGACATCAGCCGATGACTGGAGGGAGGCGGCCCCTTAAATAGGAACCCAGATGGGCTCCAGCTGCTTCCCGGCATTCCTCCATGGCCACACCCCAGTGTGGCGGAAGTGCCGGCTGCACACCCAGAAGCCGTCCGGGTGTCCCCTGTGCTGGGCTGGATATTCAGGCACTGGGGCGCCGCCTGGTGGTGGCCACGGGTCCCTACAGGGCTGGGCTTCCAAGCCCTTTACCCGAGGCCCCCAACATAACCAGGACGGACGCCCCCTCGCGGTCTGGAGGAGGTACAAGCCCTCCTCCGGTCCTCCTGGGCGTCCCGGCCAGGCTCCAGTCCCGGCCGGGGACCACAATATATATATATATACTCTGGGTGTCAGCGAGCCCCAAATCCCGACATGAACACACAATTACAGTCCTAGGTTTAAATAAAGGTTGGTTTATTGACCAGACTTTTTCAACCAGTAACAAAAGCGCAGGTTTTCTTTCTCTACAATTCAATTCACTACTAGATTTTCTCTCACCACCATACTGCCCTTTAGTCAAGTGTTGTCTCTCTACCTCCCAGCTCTGATTCTTCTGGTCAAGAGAGTGCGGTCCCTTTTATTAAGGACCCGGGAGTACTTCCAGTGCCAGCGCCCTCTCGCGCCACCCAGTGACTCCAGCAGGCCTGCTCTGCTGGTCTACATTTCCCTGCATGCCCTGCTGGCTTTCCACTGGGCACCAATACCTGGTGCTGGTGCCATCTAGTGTGCTGGGGGAATAAAAAATCCCCATCTATATCTTTTCTTTTCAATGGGCTGTCCGTCCATCCTTTTCCAATCCTTCCTTCCGAGTCTGCTCCTTCTTTCCTCTCCTGCCAGGATGCTTATCTGCCTATTAGGAGTTCCTGTCCAGGTAAGGAACAATCCCCTCTACTGGCCAGGATGCACGTCCAGCCCATGTGGCATTTACAAAATATACTGTACATATATAAAATTGAATATATATTTGCAAGCAAACTACTTCATACTTTTTCATATTTTCATTTTGTATTGTATTTGGTCAACTGTTCTGTGGAGACATGCCAGTACAAATTTCATTGTACTATGTACAAATGACAATAAACGTGACTTTAAACAAACAGAAGTGTTGCTAAGCTGATTTCTGAAGCTGCCCAGCTCATGCAGTCATGTAGCACTTTAGTTTGGCTGGTTGTTTTTCTATTCGTTGAATAGACAGGTCTAGCAAATTTTCCCTCAATCTCAGCACAGACCATCCAAGGTATGCTTCCTATTATGCATGCCAGTTAACAGCGTAATTACATTATAAAGCATGCTTTGTCTGGGGACAGGGAGAAGAAAACGGCAATGTCATCTCCCTAACTGTGCCTAGAGTTGGGAGTACAACACACAGAGAAACCATAGGCGTTCTAAAACTGGATATGGAAGGGTTTAAGGAAGTGTGCTTGGAGGAAGTGACATCATGGGTTTCATCCCAGAGACCTGCAGTTGTAGTGGATGGAAGAGGCTGGTGGGTGGTGTGCAAAACAGCAAGAAAAACAGTTTGAGAAAAAAAATAGTTGACCTGTATTAGTTGAGCAAGGAAGGGGAGTGAGGACAGTAAATTCAAAAGTGCATTACAAAAACAAAATTCCAAACTCAGCACAGAGCAGAAGAGAGGAACGAGAGATAGACATTTACAAACAAATTGCAAAACAATTTGTATAGAAAGTAGTCTTTGTGAGTGGGAAAAAGATACAGCAGAACCTCTAATTCAAAATTCTCTTTGTGCAAGTGAAACAATTTAATGCTAATATCTCTGTGAAATGGCAGTGCAGCAGTACCTCACAGCAGCCTCTTCAGATCCAACATGGTGCTGTCTCATACACAAGCTGGTGTTTGTGTCTACCATCACCAGACACTTTTGCTGTACAGAAATTGTTCAAAAAGGAATATCTGCTGGAGAAGCTATGCGACCTCAGACTGCTGCGAGGACCAGGCCTTCAGTCACTTGATACCGATGTCCAGAGAAGGGGCATGCAAAAGCGGTATGCAAGGACACAAGAGCGGAAAGAGGGCAGGAGTCCGTGTGAGGCTAATAACCAGCTGGCTGTCCATTCTACTCTCAAATGTTTGCACCCTGGACAATAAACTGGATTACATCCAACTTCAGCAAACTACTCAGCATGAGTTTAGAGACTGTTGCATCTTTGTTTTCATGGAGATGTGGCTATTCAGATCACCGCTCTGTTATGCTAACTCCAGCATACAGACCACTTGTCAAGCCATTTACACAGTTCTGAGGCAGGTGAAAACCTGGCCAGCAGGAGCTATTTCAGCTCTCCAAGACAGTTGTGAGCACACTCACTGGGACATGTTCAGGGAGGATGCAACCAATGGTGACTGCACTAACTTGGAGGAGTACATGGCATCAGTGACTACCTACATCAGCAAGTGCATTGATGATGTTACTGCCTCCAAGTTCATCACCACACACCCCAATCAAAGCCATGTATTACTGCAGAGGAGCTTGACCTACTGAGGGACCAGAACTTTTAGAGCAGGTGGTAAGGCAGCCCTGAGAACAGCGAGGGCCAAACTATTTTAGGCCATCAGAGTAGAAAAGCGTGCCCACGTCTAGAAAATCCACAGCCACTTCCAAGACACTGGTGACACAAGGTGCAGGTGGCAGGACATCCAGGCTATCACTAACTACAGGATAACATCACCAGTCTGTGACAGTGATGCCTCCCTTCCAGATGCATTGAACAACTTTTACACACAGTTTGAGGTGCAGAACAACATGGTGGCAAGGAAGATAACCTACTGCGTCTGATCACAGCCAATGTGAGGAAAACTCTACACAGAAGTCTGCTGGACCAGGTAATATCCCTGGTAGGGTGGTCAGAGAATGTGCAGACCAGTTGGTGGATGTTCTAACTAACATCTTCAACATTTCCCTAAGTAATGCCACTGTTCCAAACTCCTTGAAGACTACTACCATTGTTTCTGTGCCAAAAAATTTGTCAGTGTCCTGCCTCAATGACTATCGTCCTGTTGCACTCACACCCATCATCATGAAGTGTTTCGAGAGGCTCGTCATGAAGCACATCAAGACCCTACTGCCCTCCTCACTGAACACCCTGCAGTTCACATGCCGCCCAAACTGTTCAACGGACAATGCCATACCCACCATCCTCCATTTGGCCCTCTCTCCTGGACAAGAAGGGCACATGCTTTCAACACACTCATTCCTCATCACCTGATTGGAAAGTTAAGCCTGTTGGACCTGAACGCCTCCCTCTGTAATTGGATACTAGACTTCCTGACTGAGAAACCGAATGTAGACAAACCAAAGGAGATGGTTGTTGATTTCAAAAGATCTATAAGTTGCCACTCTTTACTGCACATCGATGGCTCAAGCAAAAAGACCGTCAAGAGCATCAAATTCCTTGTTGTTCCCCTGGTAGAGAACCTCACCTAGCCCCTCAACACCAGCTTCATTGCCAGCTTCATTGTCTGTCTGGTAAATTACCTTCTACACAGTCACTTTCAAATGAAAACCATTCATCTAAACACCACTTATCAGGTATGAACAGTAAAAACATTTCACTATCTAGTAGCAGAAGAAAATGGAATAACTCATGACATATGTATGAAAAAGTCAGAGATGATCCACAAACAAAGAAGTCACTTAAGGAATTGTGTCATGCACCAGACTTTGAAAAGAAATCTTGGTTGATCCTGAAGAAAGTGAGATGTACATTGAAACTTGTGCAGTTATAAAGGAGAAACAAATCCTACAACAAACTGGCATAGATCAAATTGAAAAATTTATTTCAGTTTGGAAAAAATGCAAATATATGCTTCTCTCACAGCTTTAAGATCTACTGTATGTGCTGGTTTGCAAAAGATTAGTTGCCTCATGCAACATCTTAACATTGGTAAAAATGCACATTATACCACTGAAAAATGAATGCAAGAATTGCATAATTTAAGTGACGAAACTACAGATATCTTAGTTTTAAAACAGCTGATTGTGCACATTAAATATGTTACTAAACTGAATAAAATGATTAGGGTTCGTTTTTTAATAACATGCAATATGACTGATGAAAAAAATGAGACTGTTACTGATTCATTAGAATATTAACACCTTAGAAAGATTTAGACAAGAACAGGTCACACAACTCAACAAAGCTCATCACTCTTATGCACATAATTACTCCAGAAAACATCAAAGTCGAGCTTTGAGGTCTTTAAAGTACTACTGTCTACCAAACTACTTGGTAACTTATTCCATGTGTTTAAGGTTCTCTGTGTTAAAACTTCCTAATGTTGGTGCAAACTTTACCCTTAACAATTTTCTGCTGTGTCTCCATGTTCCTCTCGAATTCATTTTAGCCAGTCCTATCTACTTACTTCTTCTAAAATAGCAACAAATTTAGTTCTGAAAGTCTCTAAAGTTCTACAGTCTACAATACTACTTGGTAGCTTATTCTATGTGTCTAAGGTTCTCTTTGTAAAGAAAAATTTACCCTTAACAACTTTCCAACTGTGTCCCCATATTCTTGATGAGCTCATTTTAATCATCTCGATCCACTGTACTAATTCCCTTCAAAATTTTGAACACTTCAATCATGTCACCTCTTAATCTTCTTTTGCTTAAATTGACAAGGCTAAACTGTTTTAATCTTTCCTAATTACTTATCCCCTGCAGTCCTGGAATCAACATAATGATGTTCCTCTGGACCTGTTCTAGCACTTCTATGTCTTTTTTGTAGCCTGGAGTACACAGTACTGTAGGCGAGGCCTCACCAGTGCATTATAAAGCTTCAGCATAACCACCTTGAACTTATACCCTACATATCATGCTAGTCTGTTAGCCTTCATAATGGCTTCTGAACACTGTCTAGAAGTTGATACTGATAAGTCCACTACAACTCCTAAATCCTTCTCATAAGATGTACTTTCAAGTTTTGAACCTCAAATTGTGCAATATATTACACTTACTTACATTAAATTTCATCTGCCATAAATCTGCTCAACTGTATGCTGTCCAAGTCCTTCAGTAATGATTCAACAGGTTTTAGATTATCTGCCAGTCCACCCAGCTTGGCTTCATCTGCAAATTTAACCAGCATGATATTTTTTATTTCCTATCCAAATCTAGTAGTAGCCCTAGTACTGAAACCTAAGAGGACAACATCTCTTTGTAGCGCTGCCACATAAATATATGTTTTCTGCTGTCAATCGGGTGTTGTGGGGATGATTCTTAAATCTTGACAGCGGTGCCCCAGATGTGGAACTTCCAGTTTTACTGTTTTCTTTCGGGGAGTCATTTGCATAAAGCGCGCCGTTTTAAAGAGAGAAGGGAGAAGAGGAGAAAAAGGAAAAAGGAGAATCGGAGGGTAAAAAGCAGATCAGCTACTGCACGGGCCAAGTAAGAAGTCCAGGAGCTCCTACAGTCCCGTCAGAAGGTGGAAGTGATTCTTTTGATCGGGGAATTGAACGTTCCGCTAATTCCTACGGACTTGGGTCAGCTATTTTCAAAGGATTTATAGTACTGTGTCGTGGCGCAAGACTGACTGTATGTCTTTTATGACGAAGAGGTGATTACAGCTAGGAGTCCGCAATTGCCAGAACTCCTCGTTTTGCCTGCCGGCATTAGCGGGCAGAATTGTGGACAACTGTGGATTTATTTACCATATCTGGATGGGGAATTGGGGAAGGAATATTGTTATTGTGAATATATATGTATATATTAGTGGCGCTACAATATAAGGGTTATTTTGGATGAAAGGGGGAGCATGTGTAACGGATTGTATTCTTTTTTCATTTTACGCAATATTTTGTCATGTGATGATTGATATTGACTATTAGTTTTTGTGGGCTATAAATGTATAGGCATTAAGGGATTGAACCAAGTAGAATAAAAAGTATACGGGAAATTTATTAGGGCGTGATATTGGCCTATCCTTTTATCGTCTGCCGTCACCTAGGTCAGATTAGTGGTAGCAATCATCTCGTGCAGTGCGCGGGATGAGTTGGTGCCCTCTCTGAGGAATAGGATAATACAGTAATCCCTCCTCGATCGCGGGGGTTGTGTTCCAGACCCCCCCCGCGATAGGTGAAAATCCGTGAAGTAGAAACCATATGTTTGTATGGTTATTTTTATATATTTTAAGCCCTTATAAACTCTCCCACACTGTTAACATTATTAGAGCCCTCTAGACATGAAATAACACCCTTTAGTCAAAAGTTTAAACTGTGCTCCATGACAAGACTGAGATGGCAGTTCTTTCTCACAATTAAAAGAATGCAAACATATCTTCTCTTCAAAGGAGCGCCGTCAGGAGCAGAGAATGATAATTTCCGGTGCCGCATCCGAGTGGCAGCCTTTTCCAGCAGCTCCGTATATGACTTTATCTTTTTACCTTTTTATCTCTATTTTTATCTATTTCACTGATCACTTCTACCACTTTCTTTTATGTGGAATTGCTCCCTGGACACTTTTTACTATTTTTACTACTTGACATGGATTTTTACACTCCGAGAATCGCCTATTCAAGTAGTCAGCTTAAAGCACTGAGAAGAAATGCACATGCCAGTGTGGTTGCTTATTTACCTGACGAGGTAAGAAGACGATATCGGGGCAGCCGAGCCGGCGCAAAGATAAAAGATAAGATTAAATCGAGACAACTTGAGAGAAAATGGCGTTATAAACCGTCGGTGCCTTCTGTGATCCTGGGAAATGTGAACTCACTACCAAATAAGATTGACGAACTGGCTGTGCTGGTGAAAACTGTCAGAACCTACAGAGAATGCAGCTTGCTGTGTTTTAGTGAAACGTGGCTAACAACTACCATCCCAGATGCTAACGTGGAGCTACCCGGGTTTAGCACAGTTAGAGCGGACAGAGACGCAAGTACCTGCGGGAAGAAGAAAGAAGGAGGACTCGCTCTCTATGTCAATACAAAGTGGTGCAACTCAGGACATGTAAACGTTAAAATCTCCAATTGCTGCAGGGACATCGAACTGTTGGCCGTAAGTCTGCGTCCGTATTACTTGCCCAGAGAGTTTGGACACGTGATTGTTGTCATTGTTTACATCCCCCCTCAAGCGAACGCGGAGATAGCGAGTGACATCATCCATTCCGCAGTTGCTAAGTTACAAACGCAGCACCCTGAGGCACTTGTGCTAATCGCTGGAGACTTTAACCATGTAACACTGGACAAAACATTACCTGCCTTCTCCCAGTATGTGGATTGTAACACCAGGGGAAACAGGACTATCGACCTACTGTATGCAAATGTTAAAGACGCATACAGCGCCACCCCGCTGCCTGCGCTTGGGAAAGCAGATCATAACCTGGTTCTGCTACAGCCTCAATACAAACCAAGAGTGAGGGCGCTACCTACAACCACACGCTCATTCAGGAAGTGGTCCCCTGTGGCAGAGCAGGCTCTGAGAGACTGCTTTGGAACTACAGACTGGGATATATTCCTGGGGTCACATAGTGAGAACATTGAAGAGGCTGTTGAATGCACAACTGATTACATCAACTTCTGTATGGACATTGTAGTTCCAGTAAGAACAGTACGCTGCTATGCTAACAACAAGCCATGGGTTACAAGTGACATCAAGGGCCTTTTGAACCAGAAGAAAAGGGCTTTTAAAGGTGGTGATCAGCATGAGCTCAAGCGTGTGCAGAAGGAACTCCGAGTCCAACTCAGGGCGGCGAAAGAGCAGTACAGGAGAAAGCTGGAGCAGAAGTTGCAGAACAACAGCATGAAGGAAGTGTGGGATGGGATGAAGATCATCACTGGCTGCAGCTCGAAGCGGGGTGCCGCCATCGAGACAGACGTGGAGAGAGCAAACCAAATGAACAACTTCTTTAATAGGTTTGATCACCCTAACCCACTATCACCTCGAAGTACTGCATCCTCCAACCATCCTTCTGCTGGTACCAGCATAGGTGAGACATCCCCACCCACAATTACAGCAGCCCATGTGAGCAGAGAGTTGAAAAGACTTCGTGCCAGCAAAACAGCGGGTCCAGATGGTGTATCGCCACGACTGCTGAAGGCCTGTGCGTTGGAACTGGGGAGTCCTCTACAGCGCATCTTCAATCTGAGCCTGGATCAGGGGAGAGTCCCAAGGCTTTGGAAAACATCTTGTATCACCCCTGTCCCAAAGGTACCTAGTGAGCTGAATGACTTCCGGCCTGTTGCTCTGACGTCACATCTGATGAAGACCATGGAGCGGCTGCTGCTTCACCACCTGAGGCCACAGGTCCGCCACGCCCTCGACCCTCTGTAGTTCGCATACCAGGAGAAGGTGGGAGCGGAGGATGCCATCATCTATATGCTACACCGATCCCTCTCCCACCTGGACAGAGGCAGTGGTGCTGTAAGAATTATGTTTTTGGACTTCTCTAGCGCCTTCAACACCATCCAACCTCTGCTCCTTAGAGACAAGCTGACTGAGATGGGAGTAGACTCACACCTGGTGGCATGGATTGTGGACTATCTTACAGACAGACCTCAATATGTGCGTCTTGGGAACTGCAGGTCTGACATTGTGTTCAGCAATACAGGGGCGCCGCAGGGGACTGTACTTTCTCCGGTCCTGTTCAATCTATATACATCAGACTTCCAATATGACTCAGAGTCCTGTCACGTGCAAAAGTTCGCTGATGACACTGCTATTGTGGGCTGCATCAGGAGTGGGCAGGAGGAGGAGTACAGGAAGCTAATCAAAGACTTTGTTAAATGGTGCGACTCAAACCACTTACATCTTAACACCAGCAAAACCAAGGAACTGGTGGTGGATTTTAGGAGGCCCAGGCCCCTCATGGACCCTGTGATCATCAGAGGTGACTGTGTGCAGAGGGTGCAGACCTATAAATACCTGGGAGTGCAGCTGGATGACAAATTGGACTGGACTGCCAATACTGATGCTCTATGTAAGAAAGGTCAGAGCAGACTATACTTTCTGAGAAGGTTGGCATCGTTCAACATCTGCAGTAAGATGCTGCAGATGTTCTACCAGAAGGTTGTGGCGAGTGCCCTCTTCTACGCGGTGGTGTGCTGGGGTGGCAGCATAAAGATGAAAGACGCCTCACGCCTGGACAAACTTGTTAAGAAGGCAGGCTCTATTGTAGGAGTAAAGTTGGACAGTTTAACATCTGTGGCAGAGCAACGGGCATTAAGCAAACTCCTGTCAATCATGAATAATCCACTGCATCCACTGAACAGTGTCATCTCCAGGCAGAGGAGTAGCTTCAGTGACAGACTTTTGTCACTGTCCTGCTCCACTGACAGACTGAGGAGATCGTTCCTCCCCCACACTATGCGACTCTACAATTCCACCCGGGGGAGTAAATGCTAACTTTTTTTCATTTTTATTACTATTTAATTTAATATTGTTTCTTTGTATCAGTATACTGCTGCTGGATTATGTGAATTTCCCCTTGGGATTAATAAAGTATCTATCTATCTATCTATCTATCTATCTATCTAGAATGTCAGAGAGAGAGCGCTCGCTAAGAAAAGCAAACAATCAAAAAATCAATACGTGCTTTTAAGTAAGCCGATGCACCGCAATAAAGCGGCATTTTGTAGAGGAGCGTCCGTATCCTCTAGGCAAACAGCCTCTGTGCAAACAGCCCCTCTGCTCACACCCCATCCGTCAGGCAGAGAGAGAACGAGAAAAGCAAACAATCAAGCACCTCGCGGGAAGCATATCTTATATCATTGAGGAGTTTTAGTTAATATGTAATACATGCTCTGATTGGGTAGCTTCTAAGCCATCCGCCAATAGCGTCCCTTGTATGAAATCAACTGGGCAAACAAACTGAGGAAGCATGTACTTTAAATTAAAAGACCCATTGTCCGCAGAAATCTGCGAACCAGCGAAAAATCCATGATATATATTTAGATATGCTTACATTTAAAATCCATGGATTGAAGCCGCAAAAGTCGAAGCGCGATATAGCGAGGGATTACTGTATACATCTTGATATTCCACGTATTTTGTCTAAACATACCTAAGGTTATAATGAGTGTGTCTTCGGTGCCGCTAGAGCAGGAGGATGCCAGTCCAAATGTATCGCTGTGTGAGGACCCGGTAGCCCGAAGCCGCCACGTCACCATCAGAACTCCTGCAGGAATCCATGATCTATCTAGTCTGTTGCAGTCCATGTATCTGGAGGATCCACCCGTACCGGACGAGGAGGACGTCAATGGCAATCCGCTGTTACTCGCGGCTGTTTCTAGACGAGAGAATAACATCTGTGGCAGAAAGTACAATAGCTTGTGAAGAGGGGCTCTGCGTGTATGTGGATACATCGATCGCGGAGCTTAAAGACAACTTCTCTGCCCAGCTAGCGTCTATGGAGCGGGAGATACAGTGGGAGCCACGTCAAACAGCCGCCTGGAGCATGACAGGTCCATGACAGGACCATGACAGGACCATGCACGATCCGTGCACGGAATGTGATCCCCCGCGATGACGCAGTTAACGATGCCCCGCCCCATAAACGCCCCCATGCGCTTTCTAAAAAGATGGTTGCAATGCTGTATAATCCCGCCAGATGGAGCATTGACTGCTTCAGTTAACTGCAGTGTCCAGGAAGCCCTATACCGTATCTTTAATATACTGTACAGGTAGTTCTTGTATTGTCAACATACTGTAGTTTCATAATTAGATGACGTGGTAAAAAAAACAACAACAAACCGATTAATAAAACAGATTTGTTAAATCACTCAATACACAACCCATGATGATTATGCTATTTATTATTAAATAATGAATTAATAAAACTAGTTAGTAAAATATTTTTTAAGACATCCTTAATAATCCTTAAAGACAAACGCCCTCTGACAGACATCTGCCAGATGAAAAAGATGACGTCGCATAGACGTCTCCGCGACGTGTGTGTGCTATCTGGGTTAACAATCCTTAAAGACACGGTACGTCTGTAATTTATCTATACCGATCATTGTAGGTACAGAACACAAATACAGGCTATGTACAGTATTTTACATTACGGTGTATTTAACCTAGTTCCATTTAATATACTGATAAATTATATTTTGCTGCAAAGTAAAGCTCAAAATGTAACTTCTGCTTGGGTTTGTTTTCGTTATATTTTTGATGATGTTTTCGCTGATGTTTTTTTTTCACTGATAGTCAAAAATTGGCATAACAAAGGCATGCAACCTGAAACAAATATCTGTCCATATGGGTCAGTATTTCTTTTGTCATTTAATCATGCATAATGCCTCCCCATCAAAAAATCTGATGGGGCATTAATCACTTATCACAACTGCGAATAGATGCGGCAGCAGAGACAGATTAAATCCCCATAAACGCTTGGAAACAATAGTAAAAAAGTTAGCGCCTGTTATACTAATGTATTTTTACTGATTTTTTACTGCTTATATTTTTTATCTAGTTTCGTTTTGTTTTACGCAATTTCATGTGTTATTTGTGTGTGTGTGCGTGCGAGTGTGTGTGCGTGTGTGTGTGTGTGCGTGCGCGTGTGTGCACGAGAGAGAGGCTCGAGAGAGAGAGCTTACAGTACAGTATATTGTGATTTGTCCAAGGTCGCTAGAGCCTGGCTTACTCCTACCAATATAAATTATTTCAATTAAACCCATTTGTCTCAATCACAAATTAAGCCAACGCTGTAAACAAATGACACAATAAATTATACATTCTAAAAATCAAGTTTTATTCGAACATTTGCAAAATATATACACAAAAAAAAATGAAAACAATCATAAATTACTGCTAAAGCCAGCCCGTGGCTGTTCAGGGTCAAGTTTACGAGGGCTTCTCAGTCTTTCGTTGATTTTACTTCTGACTTGGAACCAGTGGTCCGCTGTCAGATCCGGAAATCTCTGCATGACAGTCTCGTGCACCTTGTCTTTTAAATTCTTGGGCAATTTGGCTTTGCCGTTTGTCCCACTCCAGTTCACCTGCTTTGCCCAGCTCTGGTAGGCCTCAAATGGGAGTGAAGTGGAGTTTTAGAGTGGAAATAATAGATCATTATTTGGAATACACGTATTTCACGTGTGTTCCGTTTCTACAGTAATTCGTGTAAACACATTTTTAAAACAGAAACGTTTTTCATATTGTAGTAGTAAATGACAAAATGTAGGCATAAACTATATAATGTATGAAGCCTGAAGTCCAAATATCAAATTAACA
>JANRMT010052991.1:0-10405 GCA_026402145.1 Polypterus bichir lapradei | reverse complement strand
GACACTGCTATTTGTTCTCCCTATTTTAGTTTTTTGCAGAGTGCTTTTCAAGTTTCAACCTTTATGTTGTACCAGCTCTAAGTTTCACGTGAGGACCCCCCACCAGCCTTTTGAACAAATGCTACTGGCCGAGTGAACTTCCATCTGGGACTGCTTTTTAATCTAATGTATCTGTATTACAATTTACCACTGCTCCTTGTATCGAACATCACCACAGGGGACTGTTTTTCAAATGAAAATATCTGCATCATACCACGCTGCCACTCACAGTCTGACATAGTGACCAACCCCATTCAACTTTAATCACTGCTCAAAGTATGTCCATTTTGAAAATGCATGCCAAAAATGGCTTAGGAGTACGTGTGTGCCCTGTGCAGTACTGTTTCCTGCCCTGCACCCTTGACTGCCAGGAAAGGCACTGCCCACAGCACCAGTAGAAACAGAAATGAAAATGTACTTAATTTATTTCAGATGTGAAAAAAAAAGAAACACACAAACTTGCGTGGTAGCTGCAACATAAAGGCAGGAGAAGTTGTATGAATTATAGCACAAAAACCTCAATCTATTGTAGAAAATATGTTTTTCTGTTTCTGGCTGAGTTGCATTAAAAATAACTTTAAAAGTAACTGTATGGATGAGTGTGTAATTACACATACACAGTTACAAATTGTTTGCTTGTTGCTTCAGAGTGACATAAAATGTCTGTATTTACTTCAGTCCTAAACTTTCTTTTCAAAAATTTAGTAATAAAGAAAATGTGCGATAAATGCAAGTGCAAAGCTACCTCATAGTTTTTTTATTTTTTTTGTTGTTTTTTTTAATAGCCCCTCCCCCAAAAAAAATTAAAAGTATGCAAGCTTTACAATAGTGAGTAAAATAGCAGCCATTAGAACACCAGAAAGCAGAGACCAAATTCCAACCATCTTATGCAAGATCTCTGGTCCTTACCAGAAATACCTTTCATGATTTTCTTAAATTTAAGACACCAGATATTTAAAATACAGTGGCAAGTTAGATTAAAAAGGGTAGCGTAAGTCTTCCTCCAAAATGTAGAAAATTTTCCTGACTTAGAACTACATTGACTACACTGTCATCCAATCAGATATCTGGAAAACTACAGGCTGTTCCTGTATTGTTGGCAAAGTCATGTACTCATGCAGAAGACAATTTAAAATGTTATTTCAGTTTTCTAAATCACTTACTCCCCCCCCCCAAATCACACGCAATTCATAGGTTTCTAGGTATGACCAGCACAACTATACTAAAATTCTGCTTTAACATTAAAACATATTGACTAATGAACAGTGCTCTTGTTCATAAAATGGGTGACTTGACAAAACTTGAATTTTGGCATTAGATACTAGTGCGGAGTAATAAATCAAATGCTTTTGTAGAAAAGTTTGATACCAATAAGCTCAGAGTATAAACTGAGAAAACATTTTACCCATCTTATTTATATAGAAATAGACATAGCTTGTGGCCTAACAGCCAGCACTCTGGCTGCTGTTCTGGCATTTTGGCAAAGCCAGTCACGCTGCACCTTGGAATTATTAGACATATGGCAGTTAAAAACATTGTCATATTCCTGAATAGTGGGAGGACAGTAGTTGTGCAAACCTGGCAATTAAGGCCAAGGTACAAAATGCATTAGCTGCTCATGAAGCGTTAATGGAAGGAAACAGAACAAAAGCTTTGTAGTGGTTCAGTTGTCACAAATCAGAACAAACACAAATAAGCCATGTATGTAATATTTACCACCTCAAAGTACCTACAAAGATCTAATTCACCACCTCCAAAGACACCATCCGATTAAATATAAAGAGTCCAAGAAAGAAGACTCAACTGATGTGGCTAGCAAGCATCAAGCAGTGGTGCTATACCTAGACCAAGGGTCTCCAACCTTTTCCCCCCTAAGAGCTCCTTTTAAAAAATGAAAATGGCTGAGAGCTACTCATGTTTTCTAACTTTTATTCTCGTAGCTTATTTCTACCCAAATAAACTGAATAAAATGTTGGTGTCCACAACTCACCTTGCATTAACTCTTTCAGGGCTGATATTGACTTTTGTCAAAATTCAGGGTTAGAGGTTGGTAATCAGCTGTAAACTAACAGAACTCGTCCTTACGTTTTAGTTCAAAGGAAAGTTGCATAGCTTTGTTGATTTGACCTTGATTCCAAACACGTGCATGAGTAGCGAAGAGCAAACCACCACTAAAATGGCATCAACATTTGGCGAGACACCAAAGCGAATGTGCAAAGCATGAACATTTTACATAATTTCATTGAACAGGACTTGGACTCAGAGTTTGATACACGTGATCTGGAGATGGATATCGAAAACAGAAGTGAGGTACCGGCTGTGACGATGCTGGTTCTGGCTCCACACTCCCATCGCTGTTTAGGAAGCTCTTGAACCCAACACCGTCGGTAATGTTACCGATGAGCTAGTCAGCAAAGGCAATAACATCTAAGCAAGAGGATGGTAAAGTGCAAAAGTGCATTGTGCTTTTATTTAAAACAGTCAACAGTTCAGGTGTTCAAATAATTAGTGCAGTTATTTAAAGTTCTTCAATAAATAATCCAATAAAATAAAAACGTGGAGGTTAAAATCAATAAGAAAAACAATCCTTTAAAACTAGAGGTTAAAATGATCTTTCAGGAAGCAGTCATTAAAAATCCACAACAAGTGCGGTGCCTTCAATTACAACTAGCGTCTCTCCTGCTTCACCCATCAGGGCCCGGCAACAAGGGAGACGCTCATTGTGCAGCTGACCTTCTGCCTACTCCTGCTACTGCTGTCAGTTGCCTTACCGATCCTTGGCTCCGGTCGGCTCCTCCGGACAGCGACTTGGGAATCCCTTAACGGCCAAGGCTCTTACGTTAGGGACACCGCGTCCCAAGTCCCGACTCCCGCTAAATTCCGCGGAGAGTCCTGCACCTTCCCAGTCACTCCCGCCCTGCAAAAATAATCTTCTGCGGGGGTGACCACAACCACTTCTCCCGGGTGTTGGCCAAACACCCAGGCGGCCTTCAGCTGCCTGCGAGCGTTCGCTCGCTCGCCTGCTTCCTCCTGCACCGATTTGCTCGCCTGCTTCCCTCTAACCTCCGTTCTCTTCCTTCTCCTTCATTCTTTTCCTTTTCTTTTTTTTCCTTCCTACTCTTTCTCTCATCCGACTCGCGCTTCTTTTAAATGAAGAGGGGCCATCACAGCTGTAGCAATAGCCACGGGAGCAATCACGGATGTGGGCAGTTCCTCACCTGTGCACTCGGTGAGAAACGCCCACAACCCCGAGCGTCCCGCGGCTCGCCACAACAACGCCCCCCTCACGAAGCCGCTTCGGGTGCGGTGATTATTTATTTAAAAATGAATGGCCTTTGCTCAGTGAGCTGTGGACCCGCTATACCACACCGGCATCATCTGATTGGTCTCCAGCTGATCGTGGTGCTGAACACTTGTGTAGTTGATGTGCCTACAGCAGTGTTCGGTTGGGAGGACCACCACTTATGATGACAAGATGAACAAACCGTATCGTGTCACACTGTGACCATCACCACCAGCCACCTGCTGTATGAAGACAGCCAGGCAGCCAGTCCACTGTGCATTCCTGCCGACCATCAAGATGCCCTTGTGCAGACACTGCCACCAGAGATGCCAAACATGTACCAACAGCAGCCATGGCACATAGCAAAACACTTTTATCTTTATGTGTGAAAGCATTGCTTTGTGTGCTTTTCAGAAAACTGAGTTTTTTGGAAAAAATATTCAGCCCTTAAAGAGTTAAAACATCACAAAAATATTTAGTTCACCTGCAAGTTCATTTTGTATGTCTGTATGCATTTTCTAGTGTATTTCACACTACTGAATTAAAATATGAATGCTGTCAAAACAAAATGCAATTACAAATACGCAGACATTATTCATTTGTCATTTTGTTACATGTTTCTGTTTTACAAGAGTATTCACATGTCCAGTTGCATGTGTGATGTGTTTTTTAGTTAGTGAGATGACTGGCACTGAATGGAGTCAACAAGAGAAGTGTATGGTGGAGTGTAGCCACTTAGGTTCACTCTTATGGAGACATGTGTTTCATCTGTCAGTCTTCTTCTGAACTTTCATTTCATGACATTTTCAGAAAAGGCAGACTCACAGAGGTATGTATACCCAAACAAAGCAGACATTTTCAGAGCTGCCTGGTGAAGATTCTTATAGTTATCTGGCTCTACTAAGCTCCAGAAATGCTGAGAATGCTGTGAGACTTTAACTGCACATTATTTTGAAGGTTTACTAATATATAATACATAAAATCTAAAGTCTCTGTCTGTCTGCTTTTCAAGAGAGAACTACTTAACGGATTTAGATTGGGTTTTTTTTTTCTATAATTTGCTTGAACATTCTGGTTGATTTTGCGACTTCTCTCATTTTGCTATGTATCATAGTTTGCTCGCAGTACCGATTTATTTGCACGAATCCTAGATCCACGCAATGGGCCAGGGACTTCCCCACTCACTTGGCAGCTTTGGGGAGTGTTCCTTAACTCCACTTAGCTAGCGAATGAGAGAATTGAATTCAACTTTGTTCGATATTTAAAACAAAGTGCTACTTGATGAGTTTGAGTCCGGATATTCTCTCAAGTGTATGCCACATTGAAAAGATAGATTGCCATTCAGATTGTGGATCATGATTGTGTGTTAAAAAAGGATAGTGATATGATTTTTTAGAAAGATCGACCACCCCTAATTTGACAAATCAAGTTTTCAAATTTATGTAGGTTTCATTAACCCTTTGGCGATCTACTTGGAAAAGGGTTGCGAGCGACATGTTGGAGACCCCGACCTAGACAAATGTTTGTGTTAATCTTTTTAGCCTTGACCATTTTGGCTTTTATGACGTGGTCACTCAGCTAAATTGTGATGCTGCACTACACACTAGTAAAACACATGTGATGCTAGCGTGTGCATTTACAAAAAATGGATGTGAATAAACAAAAGTCCATGTTCAATTAGAAAACTTAACCAGTCTTGTGTGCAAAGAAAATCGAAGATTCTAGCACTATTCATACTGAACAAGCAGCCAGTGTAGCTTTCAATTCCACAGCACGTCCACCGTGAACAAAAGGCAAATCATTTAAAAGGTAGGAGCAGGGCAGAAATGCTTATGTTTCAAATCTTGTTAGCCATAGGCCTTCAACTAGCTTTTATACAATCATAAGGAAGACATGATGATGTGCAAGTAATGCTGCACATGCCTAGTTTAACCAGTAAAAAATACTGTGGCATGATCACACAGTTTCAAGAAAGAAAATTTAACAATACACTCCCAACAACAAATGACATGCAGCATGTCGTAACTGTGTGTTGGCTGCCAGCCAACATGTCAAAGAATCTGAGGTTGCAAAGTTTCGAGAAACAACTAAACAAAACATGATTCAGAGCTTGAAATTCAGCAAGGGATTATGGGTATCCCACACTTATTTGGTAAGTAGTCTTTCTTGCTTGATGCAAGAATATTCAAATATCATTTTAAAATTATTATTTTATAATGTGTGCCTAATTTCTTACTTATGAATTATTTTTCATTGTGTAAATTGTTAAGCTCACTTTGCACATGATGTTAGTTACTTGATGCAGCTGCTTGTGACTGGGGCATGGAGCTGCAGTATTCAGTTGTTTAGTAGAGCCCTGCAACTGCACAGCAGAAGTCAAAGGTGGCCCACAGTTTAAACTGTGCATTAGAAAAATAATCTAATTTTGTTAAAGTCATAACACATTTGAAAGTATATTTTTTGTGGTAAAAGCAACACAATTTCCAGAAATTGACATGGATTGTTTACTAAACATTTTTAATTTTGCTTTATATTTGGAGAACTAACACCTAGTTAGTCATTTCTTTAAAATATTCATGGTGGACCAACAGTCATTAAATCTTAACCTGAAAAATACTTTCAGTGACACACAAAAAAATTAGAATGCTCAAAGACAAGGATGTGGGATTAGGGGTACAAACTTCTGCACAAGCTAACCTAGTCTACAGCAACAAAACTATCATTTGAAATGTCATGTGGGCAGCAGATCATGACTAAAAAAAAAAAAAAAAAAAAAAATGTTTTGAGCTTACATCATTTGCATTTTGGCACTCTAATTTACACAGTATTGAGGAAGCCCTTTTGAAAATAAAACTGTCATTTGACGCACTGATATAGAGACTCATTAAAGTCTACATACCCGAGTAGAATGTTGTTGACAAATCATGGTTTTGAAAGGTCATTTGACAAAAACACAATGTAAACATCATGCAATTAATGAGTTGGCACTATGTTCACTCTACTGAACATAAGGTAAAGTTCATTGGAGGTTTGAGAAAATATTCTGAAAACTGTCAAAAAAACTAAGCCTGCTGTATATTTTTTCATTAGGTAAATTAAATGATAGCTGTTGCTGGAGTAGAACTAGACAAGGAGACACACTAACTCTGCATAAAAGTAAGGACTTTGTGGGATGCCTCTCCCTATGATAACAATATTCACCTTTACTTCCTTCTATGGTCTTTTAATATTTTATTGCCATCTCAAAGAAAACTTGTTATGCTCACTGGCAATCTAATAATAGCCCTAGCCATTCCTATACCCACTTACTCCAGTTCAAAGCAGTAGGGAGCAAATGCCTGTGCTGGCAGCACTGGGAATAATGCAGGAAAAAGGCATGGGCAAGGTACAAGTTTAATATCACAGGGTCCACTCATACATATCCTGTTTCTCTGGGACCACTTAACCAAATCTGCATGGTTTTAAGAAAGTAGGAGGATAACTGGAGTAGCAAGAAGAACAGCACAGAGACACAAGAACATGCAGACCAATCATGTGTTGGATTTTAATATAGCACATCGGAACCTATAAAGTGGCAGTGCTAATCATTGTGCATTACATTTCCATCTAAACTACAAATGTTAACTATATTTCAACTAATTTTAAATTTCTTAAACTATATTCATACACAAAGCCTTAATATAGTCTACAGCATTTGGTTAATATTCTAAAGCCTACAATGTGTTTATTGCCTGGCTTTATTACTTTGGAGGCCTTAGCTTAATGCTGTTCTTTGGTTAACTCTGTTGCATGGTGTCTGAGGGAGGGGTCTGCTATGTTGAGTTGACCTATGTACTGTTCAAATTAGCACCAACCACTAATTATAAATCATCTCTTTAAACTAGTGGTTGATTGATTAGCACATCAGTATCACTGCTGTTCATTAATTTTGAAATCAGTGCTTTGTTAAAATAGTGCACTTTATTCAAAATTAGAAATTCATATTAACTAGTGCCTGCCCACATAAATGCAAAGGCCCATCTTAACATTTGGTCTGGGCGATGGCTCTGCCACAAGTGTACGAAGAACAATTTTTCTAAACCCTTCTCTAGTGATGTAAAAGTATCATTTTGCATATGATTCTTCCCCATTTACTCTTGAACGCAAGATCCATTAACTGTTAAATGCTATGACTTGTCATTAAAGCACATGGAAGAGAGTTCAAAAGTTGACTGCTTTTGTTGCAAAGCTTTAAAATCCTCACTTTAACACACACACTCCCTCCTACCCAAGACTCAAGTCTTGCCAGCAGCTTGACAGATAATGCCTAGAACAAAGTTTACATTGGAAATAATCATGCCTCCTTTATTAAAATAGTGCTTCTGCTGTAAAGGAGAAAAAGGCAGACAGATTGTATGGACCCTGACTTGATATCATTATGATTGTAAATTTCTGAGCGAGTCCAAAAGGTGCTGACAGTCATTTTTTCTGCTATCTGTGGTTTCATCAACTACAATATAAAATTTTATTGCCACAAATCTTTTGAAGAAAAGGGTCCTTATGTTGTTCAAAGTCACGGGGCAAATGAGTCTGAGGAAGACTGCTCTCATTTTCTGGCAGCACGCCTCCTTGTTTACAATGTTTAATAAAGAAAGGACGCATCTTTGTCATTGTTTTTCAGTGGTATGTCTGACTCACATGGACACAAAGTGGTGTCTTGCATCTGACTGTTTTGTTTCCTCTGTTACCTGAAGGGGAACACTTTTTGATCTTAATTTCTCCTTGTTTTAGAGATGGGTTTTAGATTTGACATGGTCATTCCAAGTATCTTTTCGTATCCAGTCTATGGTATGCTGGCAAAACTTGCAGAATAGTTGTCCAGATTCATAAAAGTCGCAGGGATATTGTTGTGCCCTCAATTTTGGAGTTAAGCTTGTGTTTTAGTTTTTTCAATGTAGCTGTCTGATGTAGTTGGCTAATTCACAAGCCTTTAACCAAAAAAAAAAAAAAAAAAAAAAAAAAACACAGGAAATGCGCAGAAACAGACAGATGTACAAGTGGATTTCTACGAAGAATTGCATTCACTTCAAAAACTAGAAAATAGTATCTGAATGACAGAACTACAGATTATTCAATCATTTAATTTATTGGAAAGTTTTGTAACAGTCACCCCTTCAGTCTCTAAATTCCACACATTTCCGTTTTTAAATCTAAAATCTGTTTTTTAGCGTCAATTCCATGATTCTGTCCGTGTTTTCTGTATTGTGGAAATCACAGGACCCTATTTAATAGACTGTTGTTTTATTTGACCAGATTTATGATTTGTTTTAGGGCTAAGGAATGCTTATATTTTTTCCCTAGTTAAAGGAAATGTGTTCACATTCTAAAAATTAATCTTATGAAGTGGTTTTCAAAAATATTTCATCTTCACAACTGGAAGCAACCTGTAATTGTCCCTTTCCAATGACTCATCTGCAAACTCACATACAGGTATTCAGGTCAGAACAACAATGAATAAATTTCAAACTCCTTAACAAAATTAAAAATGTAATTTGGGATCTTCCCGATAGTTTCATTGTTTTGATGTTGGTTTTGACATTTTTCTTGTTTCATTTTGTAAAGTTTTTGGCTCATCAAATTCTTTCATATCATGGGAAGCCTGAAAGCCATGAGGACTGATTTAAATCATTTATGTTAGGTAGAATGCCCAGTGGGGGCTGGGTGGTCTCGTGGCCTTGGAACCTCTGCAGATTTTGTTTGCTCCAGTCCTTACGGAGTGTTACATACACATACACACACACACACAACCTTGTCATACATACATACATACACACACACATATATTTTATATATATATCTCTATCTATATATCTATATCTATATATATCTATATATATCTATATATATATATATAAAATATAATATAATATTTCTTTTCAAGTTCTATTTAGTCCATATGAGTCAAACTCAAGGCCCACGGGCCACATCCGGCCCGGCATGTAATTATATCCGGCACGCGAGATCATTTTATATACTGTATTATTGTTATTAATGGCCCGGGTATATGAAGCGCTGGTAACACAATAAACTACAGATCCCATAATGCAGCGCTTCAGCTGCCTTGCCGAACACTTACCGCGTTAATCAAGTCTAGCTTATGATGCTGAAAGTTATTGCGAAGCTAGCCCACACGATGACGAAGAGAAAAGTTGATTCTGAAAATAGAGCCTTTAAAAACCGATGGGAGGCTGAGTATATGCTTACTGACATTGCCGGTAAACCCGTGTGTCTCATTTGTGGAGCTAATGTGGCTGTAATTACAGAATTTAATCTTTACAACGACTGACAAACACAGAATGTAACTTGTACACAACACATCGTACAAATACGACCCTGATTGAAACAAATAATGATAATCTAATCCTTGATCACAGCAACACTCACAAAGCAATTACTGTGTATTGACAATCATGTTACGTTATTTTTAAAATGTTCCCTTTTCTTTTTCATAGCTTCTTTAACACACTACGTCTCCGCTGCGAATGAATAAATATATATATCCCGATCTACATACTCTCAAATAAATAAGCCACACACCGTGGCTTAATTGTAGAGGCTTCGCCTCTATCGCGTACATCCGAGGTTCGATTCCCGAGAGGGGATGTACTGAGTATGTACGCGTGCTTCTCGGTTCATTTTAACCTCGCATCTCCTTGGTTTGAGACGTATGAAAAAATATGCGGTTAACGCAGAATCATGTTACGTTATTTTTAAAATCTTTCCTATTCTTAGCACAAGCACAGCTGAGAAGCTTCGATGCATGTACTCCATAACAAAAAATAACGCATTTAATCACACTTTCAATTCCAAGCAAAGGGGAACTTTTGTCAATGCATGATTTCCTGGTACATCGATTACACTGATGCACACATCACAGCTACAAAAATGTTACACTCGGAATGAAGCGTGTTCCTACGACTGATCGGAGGAAAATTTAATTTCAAAAAACTACCCGAGCGAAGCCTTGATAAAAGCATGGTTTTGTGCACAGTGAAAAGCAAGCAAAATTAGATGCATTACAGAAAGCGGACTTTGTGGCTCTTA
>JANRMT010052985.1:0-11414 GCA_026402145.1 Polypterus bichir lapradei | reverse complement strand
CTGGGATTGGCTCCAGCAGACCCCCGTGACCCTGTGGTCGGATTCAATGGGTTGGGAAATGGATGGATATTGCTGCACTGACTTTGTATATTCCAACGATGACTTTATATTGTGAGCTAGAGGGCTTCGCTATTACGTGTGGTGATGAAACTTCACTTTGGTAACTGATCATGCTCCACTTCAATGGTCATACCGACAGAAAGATACAAACTCTCGCCTCATGAGATGGTTTCTGGGCTTACAACCTTACCGTTTCACAGTAAAACATCGACCAGGTTCTGAACACGTCAACGCAGACGTATTATCAAGACTAAATGAACCTGGTACAGAGAGTCGCTTGATTCACGGAAATGTGAATAAAGCTGAGGGGGAGGGTGTGAGCTGGAGGGCTGATCGCTCCCCAAGAAGATAGACGCCTCTGGGAAAACCACAACTCCTGAAACACAGACTACCCTCACATTGCTCCTTACTTTCTCACTTGTGCTATAACGCGTAATGCAAACCTCGTGCGATACTCCGCTAACTTAAAAGCCTTGTGCAGCGCCTGTCAGTTGAAAATTGATTGTTTGCTTGCTTTTATCGCTCTCTCTCTCTGCTCCTAGCGGAACTGTCATCTCTGACTTGTCATGGAGCACGTTTAAGCTCATGTGTTTGCAGTGTTTGAATAAAAACCCTTCTTGTTTCTACGACCTCCTGTGTTTCGGTGCAAATCTGTGACCCAAGCGTGACAATATATTCCGATGCTGACTTTATATATTCCAGCGCTAAGTTTATATATTAAAGTTTTGACTTTATATATTCAGAAAAAAGTTTTGACTTTAAGTATTGACTTTATTTATTCCGACAGTGACTTTATATTTTTAACGCGTTATGGAGCACATGCATCGAAGCTTCTCAGCTGTGCGATTATCAATGTAACCTTTTGTAAGTAGTGCCTGGAGGATTCAGTGTGGAGAAACTCTAGAGACAGCGTGTGTATTAACTTGTAGATTTTTTCTGTGTGTAGTTGGTGGCAGTGTGACGAAGTTGATTCGGAAGACGGCGTTAGCCGCGGAGCTCAGCTCAGAGCGAAATGAGGTAAATGGGAGGGGATATGATGACGTGACTCCCCCACCCGCCTTAACTGTCAATCCCCCACAAACACAATCTCTCTCTCGGAATTTGCATAAGCACACCCCTTCACCTGCAATTTTAACTTAGTTACAAAGTGATCAAAACTCTCGTTTATATCCTGCGTCCTCTCATTAAACTTGTATCCAGCATTACCGGTGGGCATATCGAACCTCGGACGTAGGCGATAGAGGCAAAGCCTCTACAATTGCGCCACGGTGTGTGGCTTATCTACAGTATTTGAGAGTATGTAGATCGAGGTATATATATATATATATATATATATATATATATATATTCGCAGCGGAGACGTAGTGTGTTAAGGAAGCTATGAAAAAGAAAAGGGTACATTTTAGAAATAACGTAACATGATTGTCAATATACAGTAATTTTTTGTGAGTGTTATTGAGTGTTGCTGTGATCAAGGATTCGATTATCATTATTTGTTTCAATCAGGGTCGTATTTGTACGATGTGTTGTGTTCAAGTTACATTCTGTGTTTGTCAGTCGTTGTAAAGATTAAATTCTGTAATTACAGCCACATTAGCTCCACAAATGAGACACACGGGTTTACCGGCAATGTCAGTAAACATATACTCAGCCTCCCATCGGTTTTTAAAGGCTCTGTTTTCAGAATCAACTTTTCTCTTCGGCATCGTGTGGGCTAGCTTCGCAATAACTTGCAGCAATGCGGTTATGGATCTGTATGTAATGCATAATATGCATTATGGGATCTGTAGTTTATTGTGTTACCAGCGCTTCATATACCCGGGCCATTCATAACAATAATACAGTATATAAAATGATCTCGCGGGCCGGATATAATTACACGCCGGGCCGGATGTGGCCCGTGGGCCTTGAGTTTGACTCATATGGACTAAATAGAACTTGAAAAGAAATATTTTTTGGAATGTGATCGCGCAAGTCAGTACATCGAGCCCGCGTGCTATTGTGGTTTTGCTTGTGTGCTTCAGTAAGTTACCGTCCCCTCGCTCTTACTTTTTTACCGTTCATCTAATGAATACACTGAGTATGGCTTTACCAAAACAATCATTGATCGCGAATAAAGTATCCATTATTCATGAAGCTTCAATAGGTGAATTGGTGATCTGTCTTTCTGCGTTAACCGCATGCGTTTTCATACGTCTCAAACTAAGGGGATGCGAGGTTAAAATAAATCGAGAAGCGCGCGTACATACTTAGTGCATCCCCTCTCGGGAATCGAACCTCGGACGTGGGCGCTACAGTCGAATGCTTTAGTATCGCGCCACGGCGTGTGGTTTATCTATTTGAACGTAGCAGTGTTATTCAGTTTTTGTTCAGCACTCTTTGGAACTGTTACTTTTTGTCTGTGCACTGCGTCTGTTCACGTGAGGTGCTGAATATGGTTTTATATGTCACTCGCTCGCTTCTAATTGTTTCGCTGCCTTCTTAATTATATAATGCATGTTTTCTAAAGCGCGTTTTGTAGCTCTTCCTGGCTTTCTACGTAATGCGTGATTACGTGAGAGGCGTGATGATGTCATACGAACTCCGCCCCTCCAGCTGAACTCCATTACAGTAAATGGAGAAAAACAGCTTCCAGTTATGACCATTACGCGTAGAATTTCGAAATGAAACCTGCCCAACTTTTGTAAGGAAGCTGTAAGGAATAAGCCTGCCAAATTTCAGCCTTCTACCTACACGGGAAGTTGGAGAATTAGTGATGAGTCAGTGAGTGAGTGAGTCAGTGAGTGAGTGAGTGAGGGCTTTGCCGTTTATTAGTATAGATTCTCAACTCAACTAACTTCTCTTTTATTAGCAACATTTACAGAAGCTAGAGACAATAAAATTCTACCTCAAACTTTTGGCCAAGCTTTAGTTACCATCGTTCCTAAACAAAATAAGGACTTACTACAATGTGCATCATACAGACCAATTTCACTTCTGAATAATGATATTAAAATTTTCTCCAAAGTCCTAGCTAGAAGGATTGAGAAGGTGCTCCCTTCGGTAATATCACAATACCAAACTGGATTTATTAAAGGCAGACAATTAGCTTAAAATCTTTGACTCTGTGGGTTAATATATTACATTAAAGAGGAATCAAACACCCACGAGATATTATTATCATTGAATGCAGAAAAAGCATTTAATATAGTTGAATGGAACTACCTTTTCACTGCATTGGAGAAATTTGGGTTTGGCCCGAACATTTGTGCATGGATTAAACTACTGTATACTAATACAGAAGCTTCAGTTTGTATTAACAACATTAATTCAGACTACTTTACACTAGAACGTGTTATCAGACAAGGATGCCTCCTGTCACCACTGCTTTTTGCAATTGCCATTGAGCCACTGGCAGTTCACTGCCGAAATGCTTATGAGATAAAGGGGATTATCAGATAAGGACTAGAACAGAAAATGTATCTATATGCAGATGATATGGTACTGTATATATCTGATCCACAAAATACTGTGCCTGCAGCCCTAAAAGTACTAACAGAATTTCAAAAGATTTCTGGTCTCAGAATCAATTTGAATAAAAGTGAATTCTCAAGCACACAATATTAGGTTGGACACCTTCCCTTTTATCATCACAGATCAGTTTAAATACCTAGGGGTAAACATCACAAGTAAACATAAAGGTCTTTATCAAGAAAATGTTGCAGTTTTTATAGAAAAAATTAAGACTTGCATAGATGGTGAGTCCTTCATCTCACTTTAGCTGGAAGAATTAACATTGTTAAGATGAATATCATTCTTAAGCTTCTCTTTTATTTCAAAACATTCCAATATACATCTATAAATCATTTTTTAAGAAATTAGATTCAACCATAGCCACATTTATTTGGAATTCAAAACATCCAAGTATCCAAAGGGCAACCCTACAAAGACCTAAGGGGGAAGGTGGCATGGCTGTACGTAACTTCTAATTTTATTATTGGGCAGCAAATATACAAGCTAAAAAAACCTCGACATGGACACAAATAGACGAACATAGACATGCACAATAGAAATAAAATCCTGCAGTACTTCTTTATATTCCTTGCTTTGTACCCTAATAAATACAACTTCGCCAATATACTAACAACCCAATTGTGCTTCACTCATTCAGAATATGGAACCAATGTAGGAAGTATTTTAAGACAAGGAAGCTTTTATCTGTAGCACCTCTGCACAAGAACCAGCTTTTTCCACCCTCTCAAACGTACTCAATTTTTTACGTCTGGAAAATATTTGAGATTAAATCTCTTTTCATTCTATGAACAATTACACTCCAAATTTAACTTTCCAGCAACATATTGCTATCTTCAAATCAGAAACTTTGTTAAACAGACCCTTCCCAATTTTCCTCACCTCCCGCCTACCTCTATGGCAGAAAAAATATTGATCAGTCTTGAGGACTCGGACAGCATTTCCATAATATATAAAACCATTTTACAGTCCCTCCTTTTCAAAGATCCAAGAGTACAGTGAGAAAAAAGATCTCCCACTCAACATCTCAGAAAAGGAGTGGAAGGTAGCAATGCAGAGAATTCACTCAAGCTCCATATGCGCAAAGCATTCAGTCTTTCAACTCAAAATTATATATCGAGCACATCTCTCTCACTTAAAATTGTCCAAAATGTTTCCAGGGCAAAATCCAACCTGTGAACGCTGCAGTCAAGTTCCTGCCTCACTGGGACATATGTTTTGGGCGTACACCAAATTAACATCATTCTGTACCAAAATCTTAAAAGCCTTTCAGACAACCATGGAGTCACAATACCTCCTAACCCATTAATAGCTGTGTTTGGTGTACTTCCAGATGGACTTAATGTGGAAAAGGACAAACATACTATAATTGCCTTGCTCAACAGGAAGAATCCTAACTCTCCTATTCTAAGTAAGTGGGTAACTGATGTTATATACTATTTGAAATTGGAAAAAATCAATTTCTAACCTAGAGGATCTGTAAAAAACTTTTTTAAAACTTGGCAGGATCTAATCAATAACATTTTAGAATAAGCATTTAAATTGAGGTAGGAGATACTTTTCCCTCTTTTTTTATTCCATTTATCTTTCTTCACTTAATTAATTTATCTATTTACTTATTTTTACTAGCTTAAAGTTTTACTCTGCTGGCTTAGCTCTCTTTCTCGGGGGGTGGGGGTTGATTTGTTTTAAACCTATTTTGTAAAGCTTGATTTATTTGTATGGAATGTTATTTGATTTTAATAAAATCAAAAGAAAAATAAAGTGGACAAAAAAACATTTCACTTACTGAAGTATCAGATTTCTTCTTTAACCAATGTTGCACTCATGTTTTCTTATTTTAAAAAATTTGGAATCTAAAAACCATTTCATAAAAAAAGAATTTAACAGAAGCTCAAATTATCATGAAGTTCTGCAATGTTTTATTGAAGGTTTTCAAGTTGCTTTAAATAGTTGATCACTGTTAAGCCTACTGCAATTTTTATTTTATTTTTTTTAACTTCATAAATGCTACACAGTAAATAATCACTTACCTCTTTCCAGGTAGCTTACTCTGGTCATGAGGATTCTGGAGAAAGCTCTTAAATGTTTTCGGTTCTGATGTCAAAACAACGTCATATCTAATGAACACCAAGGGACACAGTTAATTGTGAATTTTGACACTTGGGAGATGCAGTTCATTTTATTCCAATCAAAATTTGTCCAGCTGGTAGCAAGTCAAGGGTAGTATCAAGTGTACTACCTGGGGGGGATGCAGGGTTGGGTAATTTCCTGGAGCAAAGCTCCACATAGAAAACACACACTGGCAGAGAGATTACAGCTCTGCATGCTAATTCAGGAAGGGAGGGATCCTTTCTTTTATAGCTTGACCCAAAAAAATGCTTCAAGGTCAGTATGCAAGAGAAAGGCATAAGACAGCCGAAGAAACTTAAAGAAAGAGTGATAAAAAATGCTTAATCAGTGTACATCTGCAATCAAAACAAATTAATGTACTTGTCTATAGTATTGGTTTTGTTTTAAATAACCCTAACACACCTAATTATTTTTATGCCTGAAACAGTGTACCCATGCACGCCGTAAGGCTATAATCCCCTACCCTCACACCTGTTGCGTATGCAGTACACCCAAACCTTTCTTTTTTGAAATGTATAATGTTATGTTTCAGCCAGCATTTCTCCCCTTGCTGGGGTTCATAGTTGTGTTTTGTGTCTGTCTTGTCTAATTTTATGTCCTTTATTTGTGTTAATGTTTCTTTTGTTTGTTATGTATATTACTCTTTGTGTTTATTTGATTACGTTGCATGTGTTTTGTGGGTGGTTCCACATGGGGCAAGGCCACCTGCCAATCACCACCAGGAACTGCTCTCCACCCTATATATTGGAGGGCCTTCCATATTTCCTGGGGGTTCATTTCAAACACACTACGTAGTGGAGTGTTTCTTGTGTTTAACTGTGCTTTTTGCTTTTGCTTTGGGATTTCCTGGATTTTTTGAACCTGTGATCTGTTTTCAACCTTGCCTTTGGATTCTGTATTTGGACTTTGATTGCTGTGGATTGCCTTGCCTTCACAGGCAATTCCTTTGTGCTCTCAGGAGCTTTGTACATTATAGAGCCTTTTGTAAACATAAAACTTTTATACAATAAAGATTTTTCAAGGCCCTTGTTTGTATCTAGTCTGGGTTTTGACTGTATTTCCCCCCTGGAGGGCAACTTTTGAAACTGTTTTTGAGACATCTTTGCTTTTGGGACTCCCAAGTCATGACATGTAACACCTTTACCAGATGCTATAACTCAAACTTAATCCACAGAATGCTAATTTAAGTCAGCTCTTCTTAAACATTTTTCTATTTTATGTTTCATGTGACAATAAGAAATATGCATTTTTTTGTGGTAAAATACAATGATAATCCTAGAGAGCAACAAACCCCAAAAAGACTTTGACAGAACCACCATTTAAACTGAGGGTGCTGGTGCTTTGAAGAAGCAACAGGCCTGAATTAAATTTGGTAAACTCTGTTTCATTAAATATGTTAACGGAAATTAACATATTAATTAAAATTAACTATATTTCAAAGCATTGGAAGCTATAAAAGGGGCTATATAGCTGCAAAATGTATGAACATTTTTGTGTGTTCTAGGGGAGTAAACACTACAGCAAGCCTTTGTACATCTATCAGGGCTGCTGTCCTTAACGTGAGGTCAGTGTCAAATAAAACTTCAATGAAACTTGACTTCTTTTCCATCACCTGGATTGTTAATGGTGACTCTTCTTGTTTTATTGACTTGTTACCACCAGATAGTTAATTTTTTAACTCTCCTCGGCTGTCTCATCATAGGGTGGGGAAGCTTGCAACTGTTTTTAAAAGTTTGTTTCTGTGTTGTAGCCTTACTAGAGGTCCGTTTAGTAGCTTTGAACTGCAACTGTTCGGAGTTTGTAGCTCTTCTTCTTAATTGTGTGCTATGGTTTTTTGAGCCTCTTGTAATTAATGATCTCTGATCTCTTGGCTGACTTTACGCTCTCCTATGATAAAGTACTCATTGTTGGCCATTTTAACATACATGTTTGTTGTCAATCTAAGCCTTTGGTTAATGACTTTTTATCATTATTGGACTTATTTGATTTTATCCAGTATAATAATGCTCCAACTCATTCTCTTGATCACTCTTGATCTCGTTCTTACATGTGACAGTTAATAATACTGATACATGTGCTGCTACAAGAGGCACTTCATATTTTTCTAGCTTTTTACATTTTTATATTCTATCTGATTTTAAAACCATGTTTTCCAGTTTTGATCAGCAAGGCCAGTGTGTTACTATTGGAAATTCTGTCTTGGTTTTTAATTCAAAAACAGTTTAAGACTAAATTATTTCCCTTAAAATACGCTGCAAAAAGGGAAGACCTGCTCCATTGCTTAGTGACACCTCACAGCAGCTGTGGGGTGTCTGTAGGTTTGCTAAATGGTGGTGGAATTAAAAACAGTATGACAGTATCTAATCAGATTTTTAATATTTCTCTGTTTAATATTCAAGGGGCAGTTAAGAAATATAAATATGATTACTTCTCTGATTTGAGATTCTCTCATCCTAAGCAACTTAGGGTTTTATTTAATGCAATTATTGTGGCTATTTACTGTAGATGGGATTAAATAGTACTCATCTTGTGAGCAGTTTCTTTCATTCTTTGTCAGTAAAATCAATGCTGTCCACTCTGGAATTGTTCCAACTGGTTATGCACTTCCTGTCGTTAGTCATGCCATTGTTTCAGACACCTTTGATGTGTCACTCTTAAATCTAAAAAGTACCAATGACATTCTTAAACCTACATTTTGCCCTCTTCATGTTGTTCCACAATGCCTCTTACTGGAAGGGTCTGATATCTATACTAATAAAAGGCAAAGCCCTCACTGACTCACTCACTCACTCACTGACTCATCACTAATTCTCCAACTTCCCGTGTAGGTGGAAGGCTGAAATTTGGCAGGTTCATTCCTTACAGCTTCCTTACAAAAGTTGGGCAGGTTTCATTTCGAAATTCTACGCGTAATGGTCATAACTGGAAGCTGTTTTTCTCCATTTACTGTAATGGAGATGAGCTTGAAAGCCGTGGGGGCGTAGTTTCGTGTGACATCATCACGCCTCCCACGTAATCACGCAGTACGTATAAAACTAGGAAGAGCCCCAAAAAGCGCTCAAGAAAACATGCATTATATAATTGAGAAGGCAGCGAAACAATAAGAAGCGAGCGAGTGACATATACAACCATATTCATGAGTTCTGCTACTTCGGAAACAAAGCACGATGTAAACCTAAACTTTAAATTAAGTTCATAGACTGGCTGCCGCTGGCGTTCGTAATTTAGTGCCTGCCCATATAAGGCCGTCCGTCAGCGGCAATCCAATAGAAACACTGCCACTAAATATTCACGGGTGAAGGACTGTGCTTATGCAGAGGAAGATGAGATAGTCAGGGTGGTGTTTGGCACAAACTCAGCGAAACTGCGAGAGAAAGTTTTAAGTGCCGGGACTTAGGTAACATTAGATACAGCCATGGACATAGCACGACATGGCACCAGCACAGCTGGGAAACTTCGATGCATGTACACCGAGCGGCTCACGTGAACTGACGCAGTGCACAGACAAAAAGCAACAGTTTCAAAGAGCGCTGAACAAAAACCGAATTACACAATTGAGAAGGCAGCAAAAAAATATGAAGCGTCTGATACATACAAGCATATTCATAACTGCAGCTACTGCAGAAACAAAGCACATGGTGCAAAAAGTGAATGTCCCGCTAAAGGAAGACAGTGTAAAAAAAAACCCGTGCATGCAGTGTGTCACATCTCAGATAAAGAGGAAGACGAGCTGTTTATTGATGCAGTAAGAAACGAATCGATAAATGAAACCTCTTATCTTTACAACGATTGACAAACACGGAATGTAACTTGAACACAACACATCGTACAAATACGACCCTGATTGAAACAAATAATGATAATCGAATCCTTGATGACAGCAACACTCAATAACACTCACAAAACAATTACTGTATATTGACAATCATGTTACGTTATTTTTAAAATGTTCCCTTTTCTTTTTCATAGCTTCTTTAACACACTACGTCTCCGCTGCGAATATATATATATATATATATATATACCCCGATCTACATACTCTCAAAGAGATAAGCCACAGACCGTGGCGCAATTGTAGAGGCTTTGCCTCTATCGCCTACATCCGAGGTTTGATTCCCGAGAGGGGATGTACTGAGTATTTACGCGTGCTTCTCGGTTCATTTTAACCTCGCATCTCCTTGGTTTGAGACGTATGAAAAAATATGCAGTTAACGCAGAATCATGTTACGTTATTTTTAAAATCTTTCCTTTTCTTAGCACAAGCACAGCTGAGAAGCTTCAATGCATGTACTCCATAACAAAAAATAACGCATTTAATCACACTTTCAATTCCAAGCAAAGAGGAACTTTTGTCAATGCATAATTTCCTGGTACATCGATTACAATGATGCACACATCACAGCTACAAAAATGTTACAGTCGGAATGAAGCGCGTTCCTACGCCTGATCGGAGGAAAATTTCATTTAAAAAAACTACCTGAGCGAAGCCTTGATAAAAGCATGGTTTTGTGCACACTGAAAAGCAATCAAAATTAGATGCATTACAGAAAGCGGACTTTGTGGCTCTTACTGGGGATCATTGGACTTCCGTGACCGTTAGTAATTCTAATTACATCTAATTACAAAATGTTCAATGATCACACTGTTTTAGCTTAATGTAAATAATTTTGGCTAAGGTTACTCAGAGTTTAAAGATTATGTTGGTCAAATTACCTTTTATGTTTCTGACTTATTTTTTTAAGAAGAAAAACTGCACTTTATGTTGAAATTTTGATTATTATTATTTAAAGACAATACCATTCTGAAAATGTACTTAAAGTACTTAAACTACCACTTTATTTTTAAGTCTGCCCAATTTTAACCAGGGATGATATTTTTGTTTCTGTTTTGAATTCAAATGCAGTTTAAAAGCATTTTTTTTTTCAGAAATTAAAAGAGCTTGAGTTTACAATATTCATGTCCATGTCTATTATTTGATTCTGTCGCCCACTAAAACCCTTTTAAATTAAAAAAACACATTTGCGATTTGGGGCAAATCTACGTGTGCGATTACATACGATTAATCAAGATTAATTATTACACAGCCTCTAATTAATTGGATTAATTTTTTTAATCGAGTCCCACCCCTAATATATATATGTAGATATATATGTAGATTTGTATATATATATGTGTATATACAGTATATATGTAGATATGTATATGTGTATATATATGTGTATATATGTATATATATTTATATGTATATGTATATATATATATATGTATATATATATACTAGCAAAATACCCGCGCTTCGCAGCGGAGAAGTAGTGTGTTAAAGAAGCAATGAAAAAGAAAAGGAAACATTTTGAAAATAACGTAACATGATTGTCAATGTAATTGTTTTGTCACTGTTGTTAGTGATGAGTGTTGCTGTCATATATATATATATATATATATATATATATATATAAATATATATATTTACACACACACACATAAACATATATATATACATATCTACATATATACACATACATATACATACAAACATACATACACACACATATATACACACAAATACATATATATATACATACACACACACATATATAAACATATATATACATATACATACATATCTACATATATACACACACAGCTATTTCGTATCAGTGCAATACGCTGCTTGTTAAAACGGATAACTCCCGCTCTTACGTGCAAGTCTG
>JANRMT010052984.1:0-12649 GCA_026402145.1 Polypterus bichir lapradei | reverse complement strand
CAGTCCAATTTATCATCCAGCTGCACTCCCAGGTATTTATAGGTCTGCACTCTCTGCACACATGATGGGCCTGGGCCTCCTAAAATCCACCACCAGTTCCTTGGTCTTGCTGGTGTTCAGTTGCAGTTGGTTTGAGTCACACCATTTAACAAAGTCCTTGATTAGTTTCCTATACTCCTCCTCCTGCCCACTCCTGATGCAGCCCACGATAGCAGTGTCGTCAGCGAACTTTTGCACGTGGCAGGACTCCGAGTTGTATTGGAAGTCCGATGTATGTTGGCTGAACAGGACCGGAGAAAGTCCAGTCCCCTGCGGCGCTCCTGTGCTGCTGACCACAATGTCAGACCTGCAGTTCCCGAGACGCACATACTGAGGTCTGTCTGTAAGATAGTCTACAATCCATGCCACCAGGTGTGAATCTACTCCCATCTCAGTCAGCTTGTCCCTAAGGAGCAGAGGTTGGATGGTGTTGAAGGTGCTAGAGAAGTCCAGAAACATAATTCTTACAGCACCACTGCCTCTGCACAAGTGGGAGAGGGATCGGTGTAGCATATAGATGATAGTAGTGCCCACCATTGCATTAGTATTTTCAATCAAATCACTTTCAGTCAGTCAGTCATTTTCCAACCCTAACACAGGGTCACGGAGGTCTGCTGGAGCCAAGTGTGCTTGGTGTGTGTGTGTGTGTCTGTGTGCCCTGCAGTGGGCTGGCACCCTGCCTAGGGTTTGTTTCCTGCCTTGCACCCTGTGTTGGCTGGGATTGGCTCCAGCAGACCCCCGTGACCCTGTAGTTAGGATATAACGGGTTGGATAATGGATGGATGGATGGATGGATGTTCCTGTTCTTAGTGTCACATCACAGATTGGTTGCATCAATTGAGCAGATCTTCAAACACAAATCCCATTGGTAATGCACGCTTATCACCATACAACCAGTCTGAAGGCACTCGTCTCTCAAATCAAGCACAAGGTGTCATAAATGAAGCTCAAGCGGCACACGGCTCTCCATCTGAACACACTGTGTGTCAAATTGCTTCACGCTGTTTATAAATGGAGCCATGTGTGTTTACTGGGGCTGTTTTTGGATGAACCTACAATCGATAACAGACAGGGAGTCGGAAGAGGAAGAGGAAGAGGAAGAGCAAAGCAAAGTAAAGAACTGTAATATCAGATGATATTCGTGCTACTGTGGTTGACTGGGTGCTTGTTTATGGTTTACGTAACAATGAGAGAAGTTGGGCAACAAGTGCATCCCAATCTCAGTCTCCGTCTGTATTCAGCAGACTTACATAATTACAGGGACAGTCTATCTGAAGCTGTAGAAAAATGTTCATATTGCCAGTACTGGATAGATCCTACAGCAGGGGTGTCCAACTCAGGTCCTGGTGGGCCGCAGTGGCTGCAGGTTTTCATTCTAACCATGCTCTTAATCAGTGAGCCGTTTTTGCTGCTGATTCACTTGTTTTGCCTTCATTTTAATTGACGTGACTCAGACCCCTTAGTTGTTTCTTTTTTCCTTTAATGAGCAGCAAAACAATAATGAGACATAAAATGAGCCGCCACATGACAACCTGAAAATAAATGTGGGTCTGCTCAGGTCACCGAAACATCTTGACGGTGGTCTTAGAAAAAACAAAGAATGGTGGAATGAGAGCAGCAATAAGTCCTGATATTCAATAACAGCAAGAACTGGTTTCTCATTAAGGAACTGGTTGGAGTGAAATTGGCTGAAGTTTGACGTTCCAGTTCAGCTGGTCACCTGTTGGCGCGTCTCACATGGCTGCTGTTTCTACTCGTACTTGACTAGTAGAGATGTTTTGTCCTTGTGCTGATGCTTTTCTCATCTGACTCTGACAACTCATTAAAACACTTGGCACGTTCATCAGTCCGAAGTACGGATCTCTCACTCACCTTAATACAGTCCAGCATTGCATTGGCATTTTCTATCAAATCACTTTTTCAAATTGTGACAGATAGGGGGCGCTATCGCTCCCTTGATCCGCTGTCCAAGACTCCAGACACCAAATAAAAGTCCAAATGTTGACTTTATTTTTATGCCACAGTGCACAAAGCACCCTCTCCTCCACTATACTCATATAACAATCACAAATCACTAACAATAATACTCTCCACCACTCCCAGACGCGTTGCCACCCTTCCACCCAGCTCACCTCACCATCTGGGAGCTCCCACAGTCCTTTTATATTCCCTGACCCAGAAGTGTTCCCAATTCCCAGTCCATGTGATTCCTTATCACTTCCGGGTCAGGTACAAGTCCTTTTCTTCACCCCGGAAGTACGTCACTTCTGTCGTCGCTCCTCTTATGACGCACTTCCGGGTTATAGGGCACATATGACTCTTTGGTCCTCCCTGCAGCTCCCTCTTGCGGCCCCTGTGGTATCCAGCAGGGCTGTGTATAAAAACTACATTGTCCATGACTCCCTGCTGGTCTTCGGGGCACCTCCATACTGCAGGGAGGGCTCTATCTGGCAGGCCTGGGGGTATTGGCCGGGATGACAAGCCAGACAAAGACCACAAAATATATATATGAATGAGTAAGGCCAATGCCAACACTGTCAGTGTTACAGTAGTAGTAAATCGCCCTTCAATTCAAAGCTAACAGAAACATGTGTTCTCAGAAGAGGTTTAGTTGAAACTAATAGAAACACACGCGCTCAATCTTGTATCACAGGTGCGTGTCATGGTAATGCAGTAATTATACACAAGTAAACATGATGCTCATGTTTCACCCAGTGAATAATGCTGAAAATGGAGCAGGAAGAAGGTGTCATGCAGGTACAAGAAACGGGCTTTTGTGAGAGGATGTGGCGTCCGTAAGCGTGGTATGGCAAAAGGGAGAGGAACACACAGAGAACAAGTAAGAGTTAGGGGCAAGGGTAGAGGGAGAGGAGTGAATAGTTTCTTCCATAGGGTGTCTAATGAAATAAGGGCAACAATTGTGGACAATGTTATCAACCATGGCCTAAGTTTGGCTAAAGCTGGTTGATGGGTGCAGCCTCAGGTGACACGGTCTACAGGGGTTTCTATTATATGGACATTCAGAAATGACAACAGGTATCTGATCCCACATTTCTGTATCATATGCAACATCACAATTCTGCTGGTTACTGTAAATAGTAGAATGGAATCTTGGAAAGTGAGAGGATACCTGAGGAGTGGGGAAGAACTGTACTGGTACTGATTTTTAAGAATAAGGAGGATGTGCAGAACTGGACTACAGGGGGATAAAACTGATGAGCCACAGCATGGATTTATGGGAAAGAGTAGTGGGAGCTCAATTAATAAGGGAGGTGGTGATTAGTGAGCAGCAGGATGGATTCATGCTAGGAAAGAGCACCACAGATGTGATGTTTGCCCTGAGGGTGTTGATGGAGAAGTATAGACAAGGCCAGAAGGAGTTGCATTGCGTCTTTGTGAATCTGGAGAAAGCATATGACTGGGTGAATAGAGAGGAGCTGTGGTATTGTATGAGGGAGTCGGGAGTGGCAGAGAAGTATGTAAGAGTTGTACAGGATATGTACGAGGGAAGTGTGACCGTGGTGAGGTCTGTGGTAGGAGTGACGGAGGTGGGATTACATCAGGGATCGGCTCTGAGCCCTTTCTTATTTGCAATGGTGATGGACAAGTTGACAGACGAGATTAGACAGGAGTCCCCGTGGACTATGATGTTTGCTGATGACATTGTGATCTGTAGTGATAGTAGGGAGCAACAACAACAACAACAACAACATTTATTTATATAGCACATATTCATACAAACAGTAGCTCAAAGTGCTTTACATAATAAAGAATATGAAAACAAAATAAATCAGCATTAATTAACATTGAATAAGAGTAAGGTCCAATGGCCAGGGGGGACAGAAAAAACAAAATAAAAACTCCAGACGGCTGGAGAAAAAAAAAATAAAAATAAAAAAATAAAAAATATATTTCCCAGGAGCAGGTTGAGGAGACCCAGGAGAGGTGGAGATCTGCTCTAGAGAGGCGAGGAATGAAGGTCAGTAGGACCACCGAGACAGAATACATGTGTGTGAATGAGAAGGAGGTCAGTGGAATGGTGAGGATGCAAGGAGTAGAGCTGGAGAAGGTGGAGGAGCTTAAATACTTGGGATCAACAGTACAGAGTAATGGGGAGTGTGAAAAAGAGAGTGCAGGCAGGGTGGAGTGGTTGGAGAAGAGTGTCAGGAGTGATTTGTGACAGACGGGTACCAGTAAGAGTGAAAGGGAAGGTCTACAGGACGGTAGTGAGACCAGCTATGTTATATGGGTTGGAGACGGTGGCACAGGAGACAGAGCTGGAGGTGGCAGAGTTAAAGATGCTAAGATTTGCATTGGGTGTGATGAGGATAAACAGGATTAGAAATGAGGACATTAGAGGATCAGCACAGGTTGGACGGTTGGGAGACAAAGTCAGAGAGGCGAGATTGCATTGGTTTGGACATGTGCAGAGGAGAGATGATGAGTATATTGGGAAAAGGGTGCTAAGGATAGAGCTGCCAGGGAAGTGGAACAGAGGAAGGCCTAAGAGAAGGTTTATGGATGTGGGGAGAGGGGACATGGGGGTGACAGATCAAAACGATAAGGACAGGAAGATATGGAAAAAGATAATCCCTAACGGGAGAAACCGAAAGAACAAGACTGTAAATAGTAGACTCTGTGACCTCTCCGCCCTCCACTAACACATGATAATGGTGTTCCTGCCACCGTATTCACCATTCCTCAACTCAATTGAGGAATTCTTCTCTTGGAGGTGGAAGGTGCATGACCAACAGTCTCATAATCAGATTTCCTTACGGGAAGCAAAGGATGCTGGCTGTGAGGGCATCACACCCGAAACTTGTCAAGGCTATGAAAAGATTTTACTCTTTGTGACTCAGAAGGGAAGACATCAGGTATGATGTAAACACAATAATGTGAGAGACACTGTGCTCCTTAAGAGATTTCATATTTTACATTTACATCTACATACATGTATAAAGTGTGACTTTACTGTCCTATACAGTAGTGGGTACTGTGTTCTAAGTTTGTATATTGTTTCTTTCTGTTTTCTGATGTATACACTTTCACGTCACGTGTATCATTTTGTTTTTCTCAGTTTCAGTAATTATATTGTGTAATGTTTCAAATAAATCTTTCACATTTCATTTTTGTGTCCGAACATTTCGTGCTTAACGTTAGGCCTACAGTACTCTTTTCAGAAGCAGTAAAAGATGTAAAGTTTTGCTAAAAGTATAAAAACTTTTGGTGAAAGGTTTTTATTCATTGGCCGTAGTGTTGAAGTAAGTGATTGACTGACTCTGCATGTTTTGACACAAGTGAAAAGGTTTGGATTCTTTTAGCGTCCTTTGCACAGGTGAGTCTGTGTTATGACAAATGCCTTAAGTGTTATGAGAGCTGCTTTAAGAGTTAGGGTGAGAATGACGTTCTTGATGTGAGAATTGCATCAAAGCGATGGAGAAAAAACTGTAACTTCAGTCTCTGACATTAGAAAGCAGGAAGTTGCAAAGAAAATCACAAAGAATCCCCTGTTTTAAGAAAAGAGATAATTCCTGTTTATGTTCGTAAGAATTACTTATACACTCTTTGAAATCACTTTAGTTTTTGTTTTTTTGTCACACGTCTCCTGACTCAACAGTACAAGAAATCCCCCATAGACTCATCTTGATCTCTAGTTATGGAAGACTTTGAATAATTCTAATTTTTAGGTCATGTTTGGATCATATTTTGTGAAGAAAAAGATAAAGAGAAAACCAATAGGTGTCATCAGAAGAAATGATCAGAAGGAGCTGAAGTTGTGCAGGCCACATCAACTGACCCCAGAGGTTCAACCCCTAAAGGGATACGAGGGGAACAATACATCCATCCATCCATTATCCAACCCGCTATATCCTAACTACAGGGTCACAGGGGTCTGCTGGAGCCAATCCCAGCTAACACAGGAAACAAACCCCGGGCAGGGCACCAGCCCACCGCAGGGCACACACACTCGGGTCAATTTAGAATCATCAATGCACCTAATCGGCATGTCTTTGGACTGTGGGAGGAAACCCACACAGACACGGGGAGAACATGCAAACTCCACGCAGGGAGGACCCGGGAAGTGAACCTAGGCCTCCTCACTACGAGGCTGCAGCACTACCACTGTGCCACCGGGCTGCCCAGGGAAACAATACAATACAATACAATACAATTAATTTTTATATACCCAAAAATCACACATAAAGTGCTGCACTGGGCTTTAACAGGCCCTGCCTTTTGATAGCGCCCCCAGCCTTGACTCTCTAAAAAGACAAGGAAAAAACCCTTGTAGGGAAAAAAAAATGGAAGAAGCCTTGGGAAAGGCAGTTCAAAAAAAAGATCCCTTTCCAGGTAGGTTGAGCGTGCAGTGGGTGTCAAAAAAAGGGACGTCAATACAACACAATACACAGAACAGAACAGAACACAAGTAATCTACTGTATATATATATAAAAGTCAATGTGTGTGTGTATGTATGTTCCAGCATCACTTCCGAACGACTGCAGTGATTTTCATGAAATTTGGTACATGTTCCTCATTGGTCGACTAAAAATACTGTAGGGTGAAATCAACCATAACCCACTCCCTTCTGAGTAGGGTGGGGGGTGATCTTGCGGTCTTGTATGCTTGTGTTATCATCCAGTTGACACTCAGAACGACCACCAGAGGGCGAACTGGAGGCGACTGCCAGCATTCTTTATGTTTGAGCTCCACTGCGCCCCTGCTACTTTTGAAATTAAATAGAGTTGGGCGGTTCTGAGCGTCAATTGGATGATAACATATATAGAAGAGACCACAAGACAAGCACATTAGTGAGTCTTCATTGTATGTTAAATTATTTTTATTTTTAAAGTTGTGTTTTTTTTTTATTATATTTTTCTCAAACAATCAAAAAAAAAAACACTTGATTTTCCTCCCGGGCAACGCTGAGTATTTCAGCCAGTCCTCAATACAGTATAATAACGCAATAGAAATATTACAAGCACATAGCAGAATTCAACAGCAGATGATATTACATGATAGGATTTGCATTTCTTCTGAGTCCTGGAGACCTCGGCCATCAAACTTATGAACTCTTTGAAATCACTTTAGGTTTTTTTTTTTGTCACATGTCTCCTGACTCAGCGAAAGCCTGCATATTATAATCTTTATTGTAATCTTTTTGGTTAGCCAATAAATGGGATCTTGACTTCTCACTACATCCATAATGGCTAACACGGTATAACACCCTACTATTAACTGCAAGGTAAAGAAAGAGGGAAGACTCCTGCTCTGTAGGTGGCACACATAATATTCACCATTTTGCCCTTGTAATACAGAAGAGGATGATACATTCTGGACGTGATGCTGCTTTCTGTTTACCTCGGAATTTGGATGTCGGAGCTGCGAATGACGTCACACCCGAGTTAACCGCATTCCAGTAAAACATTCAGAAAGCCAATATGGACACGTCCAGGAAATCTTTTGATTTGCTCTTGCTTTTTTGGAATAAATACCAGTTGATAACAACACATTATGCGGTGTTTTGTGCATCCAGACCCTGTAACAACATTTCCAAAGAGAGAAGTTGGACAGTACGGTGTGTATGACTGATTTAATCAGATATTAATACAGTGATTCCTCCTCGATCGCGGGAGTTGCATTCCAGAACCCCCCGCGAAAGGTGAAAATCCGCGAAGTAAAAACCATATGTTCATATGGCTATTTTTATATATTTTAATCCCTTATAAACTCTCCCACACTCTTATAAACATTTCCCGCACAGTTATACAGCATAAACCATTTATATTCTCTTAGATATTTGGTAAGATTCGTTGGCTGCGGTGGGTTGGCACCCTGCCCTTGATTGGTTCCTGCCTTGCGCCCTGTGTTGGCTGGGATTGGCTCCAGCAGACCCCCGTGACCCTGTGTTCGGATTCAACGGGTTCGAAAATGGATGGATGGATGGATTTGTTGAAATGATGTATGTAAACACACTGTTTATATACTATGCACAAATATACGTATCATATATCATTGACGAGTTTTATTAAATACATAATACAGTTTTAAACACATTGTAATTGATTAGGTAATATAAAAATAAATGAAAATTCTACAACATGTAAATATAAATAAAACCTAAATGTTATTTTAAAGATATTGAGATACGTCTCCGATATCACATATGTTATAGCCATTACGATATACAGGCCACTGTGACGATGCGGGTTCAACTCCATGCTCCCATCGGCTGTTCGGGAGCCCTTGAACCCAACACCGTCGATAGATATAACCGAGGTGAGCTAGACAGTGAGGCAACAACAATAGAGCAAGGGGATGATGTATAAAAGTGCAAAGTGCTTTTATTTAAAATAGTCAAACAAAAACAAAGTGTTTAATTAAATAGTGCAGCTTTCAAAGTTTTTTAAAAAGAGTCATTAAATAAATAATCCAATAAAACGTGGGGGTTAAAAAAATTCAATAAATAGAACAACAATCCTTTAAAACCCGAGGTTAAAACGTTGCTGGAAGCAGTCTTCTAGAATCTCTTTTAAACTAGCGTCTCACCTGCTTCTCCCTGTTGGGCCTTACAGCAGGCGAGACGCTCTCTCAGCAGCTGTCATTTCTCTCACACACACACACAGGTCTGGAGTCCTCCCGATCCTGGCTTCGGTCTGGCACTCATCCCAGGCCTGAGACTTGGAATCCTCGATTTCCAGGACGCCCATATCAAGGACTTCACTTCCAAGCCTCCCGACTCCCGCTGCCGTCTTGGCCTTACGCGGACAGTCACTTCTTCATTGGTCACTCCCGCTACTTGATCACTCAGTGGGAGTGACTTCTACTTCGACTCCCGGGTCTCGGCCTAACACCCAGGCTTCCACACAGCTGCCTGTGAGCGCTTGTTCGCTCGCTCGCCCACTCGCACCAGCTCTTTCTCTCTCTCTCTCTCGCGTCCTGCTTTCTCCAGCCACCTCCGTCTTTCTCTCTCTTCTTTGTTTGTTCTCTTTTTCTTTTTCTCCCTTGTAACCGACTCGCGCTTCTATAATTTGGGGGGGGGGGGGGGGGTATAGCGGCTGCAGCACATTAGCAATCCCAGGAACAATCACCGATGTGTGCAGTCCCTCACCTGTGCACTAGGTGAGAAATGCCCACACCGCAGATTGCCCTGAGATCTGCTACAGCCACCACACCCCCTCACTAAGCCGCGAGCGCGGTGATTATTTATTTAAACTAAAACTGGCCCTTGCTGAGAGGGCTGTGGACCCGCTATACCACAGCCACCAGCAAGAAATACGTACAATGCAAGAAAAATTGTATAAAATATGTGTACAGTTACACTAAACGTATGTACATCTACTAAGGACATGTCCAAAACTTTTACCTTTTCAGCAGTCGTTAGCATCTTCCATTGGCACTTGGGCACGGCCCCGGAAGCAGTAGCAGGAGCAGATCGTTTTGGAGACATAAAGAAGGGATTGACTACGCACAAAGATAAACACAAAAGAGCACAAAAGTTAACTGTTTACACAGCGAAACACGTTGATGCTGAATGAGCGAGACGAGATTCTGGCTAACACAAAGCGGAATCGAATGCTGCTCTCCGTTGCTGAGCCAATCAGCACCCTGGAACTTAACTGCGTGCTCTGATTGGTTAGCTTCACAGTCATCTGCCAATAGCGTCCCTTGTATGAAAACAACTGGGCAAACCAACTGAGGAAGCATGTACCAGAAATAAAAAGACCCATTGTCCGCAGAAATCCACGAACCAGTGAAAAATCTGCGATATATATTTAGATAGGCTCTCATATAAAATCCGCGATAGAGTGAAGCCGTGAAATTTAAAGCGCGATACAGTGAGGGATTACAGTAGACAAAACTGGAAATAAACAGTGTAACACTACAGTTTTCACTTAAGTTTGGGGTATTCGTCGCCATTTTGGATTGACGTTACAATCTGAAGTCAGACAAACTTGTTGTTGACAGACCAGGCCCGAGTTTCCGAGTAGGAAGTATGAATTGTGGAGGCATTCCAATTGAAAATTCTGACTAGGTACTCGGAAATTCTGATTAGCTCTTTCATTGCTGCTTTTTATTGAGAAGTCAAGCAGATGACCCCTTTTATTGGCTAACTAAAAAATGATTACAATATGCAGGCTTTCCAGGCAACTCAGGCCCCTTCTTCAGGCCAAATGCAATCATTACATCTTTGCCTGAAAAAGGGGCCCGAGTTGCCTTGAAAGCCTGCATATTGTAATTGTTTTTTAGTTAGCCAATAAAAGGGGTCATTTTGCTTGACTTCTCAATTAAATCAGTAAAATCAAAAAATAAGGTAGGTTCTTAAGAGTGAGTTGCAATGGCAGCTTTAATGTTGATTTGGGATCAACTGACACCTGAGGATATCACATCCTCTACTATAGTGGATTCAGGGGGTATTCAGCCTCCTTTCACTTTGTGCACACTTTATCGTGTTGTACTTTTGGATTGTTAAGGATAAATCTGAAGTTTTTGCCGATCAGTTTACACTCGATAACCCATAAGGACAAAGTGATTGTTTTCAGAAACGTCTGTGAAGCTCTCTCATTCACTAACTAACTACACGTAACACGAAGAGACATTTCTTTTGCTTGGAATTTTTCACTGTATTTAACCCAGAGGTAATTGGACTGATCCCTGGTTTGAACCATGGAGCCGAGGAACCCAACCAATCAGAAAGCACGGTGCTCTAAAGCGCCACTGAAAACCAATAGAAAGGAAAAATGATCATTTAATTGTCCCAGACATGGCAGGGAAAACCTTTGTAGTCTCGTGACAAATAACATGAAGCAAACAAAACTAAAACCTACAAAATACAACGAAAGTGTGTGAATTTTAAACGTGTGTATTTAGGGTGTTTAGCATCTGTCGGGCATTTCCACATACATTTTTTTCATTTAGTGTTTTTAAACTCTTAAGGCCGGGTTTATACTTTACGCAATGCGATGCACGCTCCTGCTACACAAGCGTTTCACTGTTTATATTTGCACGCGTACTTTACGGAAATCTGGAGGAATCCACCAGGTGGCAGTGCGAGATATCATCATGGTGAGAACAGGTTTCGGCTTCTCTGTGTTGTGAATTACCTGGAACAGCCATAGAAATATATAGATAGACGCCGCATTCACTGTGTTGCCCAGTCGACACGATACGTCAGCGGGTCCACCATATTGCGAGTGGCAAAAATGCCATTTAAACTAATACAGGTAGACGTGTATTTTCTGATGAACAAACAATAACGTTTAAAACAGTATCGTTTACATACAACAGATTTTGGCGAATAGTTTACATGCAATTATTTATATCCATTTATACACTAATAATGGCAATTATTAAATAATAATAATACTAATTATTATTATTAAATAATTCCTCCCATATAAGTAACATTTTTCGGACTGCTTTCTTCCATCTCCGAAACATTTCTAGACTTCATCCTGTTCTTACGCAACACAGTACTGAAGTATCGGTTAATGCTCGAGTCACCTCGCGTATAGATTACTGTAATGCGATTCTATCTGGCATCCCACAAAAACGTATCCATCACTTACAACTTCTTCAAAATTCTGCTGCCAGGATAATAACCTGCTGTTCTAAATCCACTGAACACACTACACCGATTCTCTGTCAACTTCACTGGCTCCCTGTTAACTACAGAATACAATACAAAATAGCGCTCTGAACATTTAAAGCTCTCCACAACCTCACTGATCTCCTCCAGACTGACACTCCTCTCGCTCACTCAGATCCTCCTCTGCAGCTTGACTTTCTGTACCACACGTCAGACTCTGTGCTCTGGGAGCTCGAGCGTCTCTCCTGGTGCTCCTCAACTCGGGAATTCTCTTCCCTCTCATATTCGTCAGCTCGATTCAATAACACATTTAAAAACTACCCTCGAAACTTATCATTCAAACTGGCATAGCAATTGTGAATTTTGCACTGTCACTGCCAGTTATCTTTGTTTGTTTGCTAATTATTGCTGTTTGATTTATCATTCTCTTGTTTTAATTTTACTAATGTTGTTTAACTTTATTATAAGGTGACCTTGAGTGCTAAGATTTTAAAATGGGATTTTCTAATGGCCAAATATAACTAAAACAATTGTTCCGCCTAACCTATGAACTGTAATCCCCTGGGATCTGGTTTGGAGTGTACAGCGGTTTGTACAATCCCAAGCAGCACCTGCGTGAGGCATCTTTATCCATTACTTCACTCCACAGCAGTGCCACTCGCAATATGGCGGCGACGTTGACATACAATGTTGCTGGTCATGTGGCGTCTAGTAATTCTATGTCTAATTCCAATGACACCTTACCACAATATCTCTGAAAAGGATGTTTAATGATTAAATCCATCAGTCCAGGGATGTGTCCATTCCAGCTAGCATTGGGCACGAGGTAGAAACAATCCCCAGACGGGACATCAGCTCATCGCAAGGTGAATACAAGCACTCACATACACACACTGGCGTCATTTTAGTGTCACCAAACCTGCATATCTTTGGAAGAAAACCGGAGCACAGTGTGGAAACCCAGCAGGAAAACATGTGAACTCCTGGCAGGGAACACCAGCGACGTGACTCCCTGTGAGACA
>JANRMT010052943.1:0-32702 GCA_026402145.1 Polypterus bichir lapradei | reverse complement strand
TATCTATCTATCTATCTATCTATCTATCTATCTATCTATCTATCTATATGCATACCTTAGTTTTTCGTCTTACATATTTATACAGGTATAATTGTAATACACTGTTTATCCACAAGGTGGAAGCAAAGCCTTACGACTGAGCTTCAACACATACATATTCAAAAAACACTCCAATATTCTCATTTGCAAAAGAAAATAATCCAGTTAACTTTAAAAGTCGTACACTTCTGGAGAGTTAAAATAAAAAGGTTTTTCAAACAAGAAATATAATCAATCATAATTTTTACCAATAGCATTTAATCCTCACCAAATCTTAAAGTAATCTAACCTTTGCAAAGAGCACAATTTCTTCCTCGGCACAAATAAAACTCGTGACTATCGTGACAGCCAGCTTTCTTTTGCCATTACATATTAGGAGACATAATAATTCAACCAGCAGAGGTCTAGTGTGAAAAAGTATACACCCCAAAATTCAGGAGTCTTCTTACTTAACAAATGTATTTAATTTCCACTGTGTAAACTGAACTGTTGGTCATCATACAGGATCCCGACTTAGTTCGTTGCCATTAAATGATAACATATTTAATAATGAAAACTTTCAGATTGTTTCTTGGTAACTGATTTTTTTTTTTTTTTTTAATCTCTCGGGTTTTCTTTATTGTATTTTCATTTTCAGGAGTTTTAGTACAGAAGAAGGAAAAGAAGCTCCTAACAACAATATGTATTTATAGAGCACATTTTTATACAGAATTGTGTCTCAAAGTGTTTTACAAATAATACATGAAAAATTACCAAGACAAAGACAATTAAAAGGCAGAAATGGAAGAATCCCTATCTGAGTTGATCCCGAATTCCATCCCCAAAATCTCAGATTCTTAATCCTTCAAAGTTTATTTTTAAGGTCTGGAAATGAACGCCTCATAACCCAAAGATGTGATCATAAATTTCAGTCGGAGTACACCATCACGGAGTGTCTTTAGAAACCAAAATTAAAATATACGATCAAAGTCAAAGAAAGAGCTGGCCCATCAGGGTGATCAGGACAGATTTTGGACATTGTGGCATAAAATGGTGTCTATCGCTTAATCTACTAAATAGCCAGACATTTTTTGGTTATCTAAGAATTTGGGGAATTCACCAAGACCAACGGTTATGATTTATGGAAAATGCACTGAATCCTTTGACAGAAAAGATGACAAAAGCAAAGAAGTCAAATTCCACGTAACATCGATACAAGGTATCCCTCCATCACCCCATTCATCCATTTACTAATCCCAATTAATCCTAAAGGGCCGTGGACAGAAAGTCGGTATATTAAAGGGAAGACACGCATAAACACTAACACTTCAAGGCGCAATAGACGTAAAATGCACGACTTTTTAGCGTCTGTATAACGACTAAATGTCTTGTCGTGGTGTCCTCCTGGTTGCCCTAAAGCCGATGACAAATAGACAGGGTGCATATAATGAATGAAATGACTGTACCTGCACTGAAATAAAAGGCTGTTTTGTGGGCTCCGTGTCTTTTCTGTTATTATTTTAGATTTATTTAAAGGATATAATAATGTAAGAGGCTTTATTTAAACAGAAAAAAAAAATAATTTCAGCAACTTACATTATTCTTTATTTTGGTGAGCCCAAGACCGTTTTATGAAAGCAATAGCCACGACGCAGCAAAATCACCAGTGTTAACACTTTTAAGTGTTTATTTATGACCATTCTTTATACGCTTCTAAAAGTTACTTTGGAGTTAATTTAACACTGACGGTTTTGCTCTGTATTTGTGTAGTGTTAACTACATCAATGTGCTTAATTTGAACATTCCTCTAAACTGTGAGCTTGTTCCTGGATATCCTGAATTTTTATTTAGTAGTAAATTTCACAAGTAGCCTAGACGCATTTTTTTTTACTGTAGGAACTATAAATACAAAAGCAGGGTGTAATTGGATCCATTTACCTGCAGAGGGCGCATTGGATACGCGGCAGCCAAGCAGAAATCTCAGTCTACCCGTAGACTCACAGTGGTTCTCAACTTCTCAAGTTCTGCAGGTGTCTGTCTCGTCCCGTTCTATATTAATTGGACTCAGACCTTAATTAAGCAAGCTGTTATTTCCCAGGTCCATTTATATTTTAACGCTCAGGATATTTCTGCAATTATTTACTAATATGTGCACAAGTGGGTAACTCTGAAGGAGCGTCTCCTTTCAGAGTCATATTGGCTGGTGTCTGTAAATGCAGTAACCTTCTCTCCAGTTTTGATTAATGTTTTAGCATCATTTTGGTGCCTCAAATGCATTCACCATCTGTATATAAGGTGGGCATTGCTTTTGTCAATTATTGTATTGAAGCAAAAAATAAAATCTCACCATTTAAGAAATGCTGAACCTTTTAAAGCTTTGCATATGTTTTCATTACTTCAACTGTAAGTCCTCTGTTTAACTTCATTCTGCTAGTCAACGCATTGAAGATTTGAAATGTAAAAAATGAGAATAATTTGGAGGAAACAAAAAGCAACAATGGAATTTGTATTCTCTGTCTATGCATTATATATTTATTACACAGTTACACTATTAGTTCAGTAAAAGATAGTCCATCTCTCTGGCCGAAAACACGTACACTGCTATAAAGGTACCGGACTGGTTATTGATACCAATGCCATAGTGGAACCATTTTTGGTTCTCAAAAGACCCATTCCACATAAAAGTTGCAGAAAAAAACTTTATTTATTTAGATATGTAATGGGCTCCATACAGTAAATAACCATGACTAAGTGATTTACGAAAAACCAGTGGGTCATCTTTTTTAAATGGACTGCATACAATAACACAGCCTAGGTCCAGATTTTCTTAACCTGTTAAGTGTCCTGCGTGGTTGCCTACTATACATTAAAGATTTATATTTTAGAAAGTTTTTCAAAGCACAAACAACCAATTTCATATGTAAAGAGTTCTTCACAGAGCAAAATGGTGCTTTGTCAAGCAAAGGTTCAACAAGAAACCTCACATCCCATTAAACAGCCATAATCATAAAGTGCCATTAAAGAATCAATATTTGCAGGAGTGTAGTTCATCTTTTTATTTTTTTTTTTTGCCCCATATTTTATGTAGTATCTTCATAAAGCAAAGATAAGCACCATCTGAAAATACTTCTGGCATAACTGGAGCACTGGCAGATTAAAGGACTTGCTCAGGGTCACACAGTAAGTCAGTGGTAGAGATTTAACCAGCATCCTTGTAGATATCTGTCAAGTGCCTTCACCCATTAACTGTTCCGTAAAGGTAGGATAACAACAAGAATAAGCTTCGTTTGAGCAGGACATTCAGTCAAAACTAACTTTGCATTTATGTGCAGGCTGAAATAATCCAAACTATTTGGTCATTATTTCAGGACTCTTGGAGCAATTTTAAACCACATGTAGTATTTCCAGTTCTTTTAATAAAAGAAATATGCTATTAGAATATAAACATTTCTTTATGGAAAAAAAAAGTATTTTAAATTATCATCTGGCACCCTTTTTTATTCTACTTAAAAAAACAGAATTCTTACATCCAACTTTCTCTTAGTGTTCATTTTGTTTTATTCTTCAGCAATTCAGTCATAGAATGAGTCAGTGAGTCTGATTGGCGCATTTATTCAATATACTGTATGTTTAATGCCTATGGACGTCAAAGTTTTTAATGCTATTATTTTAGACTCTACACTCCTGCTGTATTTTATTATGTGGTAGGGTAATTAGCTGTTTGCAGGGTTTGGACTCACCACTTATATTAAATGACTGGCCTAATCAGCAGACCCAAATGTACATTAACCTCTAATAAAGTATCTTGTGAATACCTCACAGGGAGGAGCATTCCATCTTATGTTAGGAAATATTCATTAGACTTTTGTTAATTTCAACCAAACCAAAAATTTCAACCAAAATTTTTACGTTCAATAATTTCAAAAGCTATTTTTATTTTAGCATATTACTTATATTGTTCTTTCCTCACATCCCCAAGATGTAGGATATATCTTTGTCCACCATGTACAGCTGTGAACATGCTGGTGCCTGATGCTCTGAAGAAAATATAATAGAGAGAAGATGAGCTTAATACTAAATTATTAAAACAATACACAAAAAATTCCAAGCAGTGCAATAATTATACTAACAATTACATAAACCAACAAATGAACAGGCAGTCATATTAGAGAACAGTTCAGTGTTCTTAAATTACAAACAGTTCCCTGTCTTTGTTTTAATTTCCATAAAAAGAATCCTGAGGTAAACAGGAGATGTCCATCTCATTACAGTAGTATATCTGATGGCCATTCAGAGGACCAAGAAATGCCTCAAAAGTTTCAGTCTTTTTGGAGACTGTAAAGAAGGCATCCACAAAGTAGTGGTACCTGATGTTCCCCACAAGCCTGCACTGAAGTAGGTGACTTGCAAAAATGAATGAATTTTAAACTTTTATTGGCTTTTTACTATCCTGCAAAACATGATTACTAGAACCTGGTACTAATGGACTGTTGGAGGCAGCTGATGTAAACATAATGAGGAAACTGAAATAGCTGATTGAGAGCTTCTGAACGTTTTAATCCAAAAGCAGAATAACAAATAGCTACATCTGTCAATATCTTTGAAAATTCCTGACCTTTTGAATGTTTCACTACCTTTCTTTGTTTATTTTAAATAACATTCAGAGAAAAAAGGATACCTAAATATTATGTAAGACATTTTGTAGTTATTCAGAAGCTAAGTCCAAGTAATTATCAGTTGCATAAATACCTGACTGCATTAACTTGATAATAAGCACCCCATTTATTAATTTGTGAAAAATCTGAAACTTATCCAAGCAACGAAAGAAATATCAGAATACAGAAACAGAACAAGACCAGGGGATGAAAACAACTTCTAATGTCAGAAAAGGGTTAATAACCAAGAAGACTAAGAAACAAAATGCCTAAACCAAAACATTAATCCAAAATCAGAAACAGTCTTGATCAGAATATTGCTGAAGAAAACACACTCTATAGCTTTACAATGTCAGCTGATTCAGCATCTGTGACAATGGCATTTTAACAACAACAACAACATTTATTTATATAGCACATTTTCATACAAAAAATGTAGCTCAAAGTGCTTTACATAATGAAGAATAGAAAAATAAAAGACACAGTAAGAAAATAAAATAAGTCAACATTAATTAACATAGAATAAGAGTATGGTCCGATGGCCAGGATGGACAGAAAAAACAAAAAAAAACTCCAGACGGCCGGAGAAAAAAAATAAAATCTGCAGGGATTCCAGACCATGAGACTGCCCAGTCCCCTCTGGGCAATCTACCTAACATAAATGAAACAGTCCTCTTTGTATTTAGGGTTCTCACGGAAGGACTTGATGATGATGGTCATGCAGACTTCTGGCTTTTAGTCCATCAATGATGGAGGATCATGATGCTTTGAGTAGGTGGTGGTGGCGCAGGCCGCCACCACCAAGAAACCGGAAAAAGAAAAAGAGAACCTTTTTTAAAACCTCTCATAACATCTCGTGTCGCAACACTCGATCAATCCCCTAGCAACCAAAACCAGTGTTGCCCAAAAAAATAAACAAGACGGTGATGCAAGAAACATTAATTCATTCATTCATTCATTAATACAGTCACAAACTATCTCAATGAAAAAAACTATGTGGCATTATCAAACTATGAAGCATAACCAAATGCATTTATAGCAGGAAGTCATAATAAAAATGTATAATAAAAGAAATAAATTTAAATTGTTTCAATTGCAATAGCAGCTCTGTGTGCACCACAAGATAAAACAATGAATGGACCATCACACATTAACAGGGTAAAGTTTCACACATGCACACACACACAACAGGTATGCATGCTCAAACCAGGTAAATTCAGAACTGACAGTCAATGCAAACTGCACACCTTCAGGGTGTTAAACTAGATTTGGATACCTGAAGAAAACTTGTGTAATGTCCAGAATGGAAATCAAGCCAAGCTCCGTATTGTTGGTAACCCCAAAACTACCTGCTACCAAACCAGCTCCAGGCATGCTGTTAAAACTTTAAAACAGTCCAGCCTTTAAAATAGTAAGCTTGTCTGCCCTCTATTGGCAGATCACTGCACAATGCTCTACATTGTGACTCCTGACTTCCAGCAGGTCTCAGGTTGGTTAAAATGCATTTCTAAAGTTTTACAAGAATGTGACTGAATGATTTTCTTTATTTCTATTTTTTAGATGTAACTGGATCTCTCTGAGGAAGTGAGCAGGAATGATGGTCTTGTTTGTGCAGCTAAAATATTTGAATGCAAAAATGTTAGTATTGGCAGCCAATCCAAAAATCATGTGGAATGCGTATCTAATGTAATCTGTGGCAACAAGATTCTGCTGAACAACAAGAGACACATATTCAACCATTTCTTTTTTTGTGTCCTTTATAGGAAGTGTCTTTTTTATTATCTTTGACAAACAGCCTTTGAAGTCACTCAAACAGAGTTATTTTGTCTCATTGAATTTGGAGATTTAAGGTCTGATAGTTTGCTTAAAATAAACAAGTTCATGCTAGAAGTAGCCAAGCCAGACTAGCTGACCAAGCTGAGAACTCATTTGGAGATACCAAAAGAGAGAAAAACAACAACAAAAAAACACACAAACACACTCACAAATATCTAAGCAACGCACATTAACTGCAATCTTAATTGTCAAGGTGAAAATTTCACACACATACATTGAGTCTTATTCTGATTCATTGCTGAAATGATTATTGCATAATGTTGCTGCCAAAGTGCTTCAAGCAAAATTGCACCAGAATCAGTAACATGGTATACAATGGATTATGTTTGTTGGCTTATTGATTTTATTGTGCAACTGATATTTAATACTCTGCAACAAACCTGCCCCTCAATACTGTAAAATTATCCATCTCTTAGATATTGTGACTGGATTTTATATATCATGGGTTGCAGAAGGTCAGATTTTATTGGTTACCTAAAAACTTATGTAATATAAAACAAGGACTTTAAAACATATAACACATTTTATTATTTCTAAAAGTTCCATAAATTTTAGATGACAAGTACAACATTCCATCTGGTTCACTGCTATCATGGTCTTACTATAGCTCTTTTCCTGGCCCTATTCTCTTTAAATGTATTTAAATTTATTTGTTTTGTTATTTTTTATTACTTATTTTGTAATAGTTATTCATGTTAATTTCCTTCATTTGGTCATTTTTTGTCTTTACTTTTTGTGTTAATAAAAATTACTTAGGGATGCTTTAAAATCACTTCAGTTGTTTTTGCTGGACACATTCTGACTCCTCGATGTAAGAAAACTACTGTTGGACTCCCCTTGATGTCTGGTTATGTATGATTCAAGCTTTTTTGTGTTTTCCCCCTTTTCTCCCTTCTAAACTTAAAAAAACTCATTTTTTAGGCAATCTTTGGACTACATTTTGTGCAGGAAATTAAACCCTTATGATAAACAGTAAACCAGTAGGTGTCTTCAGGACTTGAAGTTTAGTATACCACATCAACCAACGCCACCTCACCCCTTAATGGGATACAAGTGGTCAAATTTACTCCTTTACACAAAATGTTCAAAAAATGGGGGCAAGTAATAGAGACACATGAAGTGTTGTATAATGCTATTCTGTTTTTAATATAATGTTTTTAATATTTAATTCTTTGCTGGTGGTCCAAGCCCTCTAAGGTTAAATATGACAGGCTTCAAACGTAAGCATGTGGGGTATCATCTTAGACTATTTCATGTTATTTTTGAGTTTTTTTCTATTACAATCAAGATTTTTTTTATTTTGAACATTTAACATGAAACACACATTTTAATATTTCAGATATTTGACAGAATTATTTTTTATTTGATAAAGTGCCACATGTGAGGTTGGGCATCAAGCTTAAAGAAGTGGGAGTTCAGAGTGTTGTTTGTAGATAAGTGGAAAACTGGTGCAGACACTGCTATTTTTGATATATATAAATGATTTGGATAAGAATCCAAATAACAAGCTGTTTAGGTTTGCAGATGATACCAAGCTGGCTGGATTGGTAGATAATGTAGAATCTGTTGAATCATTACAGTGGGACTTTGACAGCATAAAGGCCTAGGCAGATTTCTGGCACATGAAATTTAATGTCAAGTATTACACATAGGAAGTAAAAATGTTAGTTTTGAATACGCAATGGGAGATCTGTAAATTGAAAGTACACATTATGAGAATGACTTAGGAGTCGTAGTGGAGTTGACACTATCAACTACCAGACAGTGTTCAGAAGCCATTAAGAAGGCTAACAGAATGTTAGGTTTGATAGCATGATGTGTAGAGTACAAGTCAACGGAGGTTATGCTGAGGCTTCATAATGTACTGGTAAGACCTCGTCTGGAATACTGTGTGCAGTTTTGGTCACCCGGCTACAAAAACAAAAAACATAGCAGAGCTAGAAAAAGTGCATAAAAGAGCGACTAGGCTGATTCCAGGACTGCAGGGGATGAATTATGAGAAAAGATTAATAGAGACGAGCCTTTTCAGTTTAAGCAAAAGAAGATTAAGAGGTGACATGACTGAAGTGTTTAAAATTATGAAGGGAATTAGTGCAGTGGATCGAGACTATTGCTTTAAAATGGGTTCATCAAGAACACAGGGACACATTTGGAAATTTGTTAAGGGCAAATTTTGCACAAACATTAGGACATTTTTCTTTACACAGAGACCCACAGACACATGGGACAAACTACCAAGTATTGTGGTAGATAGTAGAACTTTAGGGACTTTCAAAACTTGACTTGATGTTATTTTGGTAGAATTAAGTGGATAGGACTGGCGAGCTTTGATGGTCTGAATGGCCTGTTCTCATCTAGATTGTTCTAATGTTTATTACATACTTCCGTACCATGTTGTAAATCATTACATTTTGTATGAACACCCTGAATTAGGATAGCATATGCTTTTTTTTTTTTTTCTTAAATTGCTTTGAAATGATCAACTTTGTTAATTGTTTTTATTTATGTTAGCTTATATGATGGACCGAAGGGGGTGGGTCCTCCTGACACAGTGTTGCCCATTTAAACACCCAACAGGCCTCAGGCAAACTGCTGTGGTTTTAGTGTCTAATGTCTGCTGTTCAGCTCCCTTGATGTAGTTACATTTGTTTGATGCTTCTAAAATTCTACAGCTTCTGGAAATGTTCAATTGTTTTCAATAGTATGTCTTTAGTTTTAAAGACTTAAGCAAACTCCAAAGTAAAAACAATTCACACAAAATGAAGAGGGAAAAAAAATCATATTACAAAATTAATGATATTTCAGTTTCAAGCTTATAGTGGATTTACAAAGTACTCATACTCCTTCACTGTCTGCTCACTTTATTGTGTTCTAATTAAATTTTAAATTGGTAAATTGTGAAATACCACAGAAGGGTGCTACCTAAAGGATACCATGGAAAAACATTAGGTGCTCCTCAATGGTTCTCTCTATCATATCACTCTTACACAGTCAGCATTGAATCGCTTTGCAGAAACAGCCACAAGATCCTACTTCTTAGTTCACAGCAGTTACCACAATTAGGATATAATATGAATCACACTCAATTATAAAGCAATATAAATATACTGTGAACAAAATTCATAGCAGCTTGCATGTGCAGTGATGTTTCACTCTTGTTTGACGTGTGGATAATTAACAGCTGGCAAAAATACTGTCGCGCAGAAGGCATGATTGATAAATGCTATGACATTTTCAACCCATCAGGGGTGTCAGGCTCACCATAGCTAAGCTTTCTTCTTCAGCTTATTGAAGTCCCCCTAGAGAGCATGTTGGCTGGAGATCAAACCACTGCAATGAGACAATATTCTTATTAGTTATTGCTTTGTTATGAATAAGCTTATTGCATTCTTCTGTTTTTTCTGTACAAATTTCAAGGAGACCACTTGTGGGAAAAAAAGTCAATTGCAACCAGACCTGCAATCTCTGACCCTGTTCAGCCCGCCCCGGGACCCTTTTTATGTCATCATTTCTTGTATTAATGCCTACACATTAATGTCCAATAGCGATTAGAGCCTTCTCCATTGTCCTCTTTAAAGACGAATATCTGCCAACCCTCCAAACACCATGGTTTACTCTCAGAAAAATGATCAATGTGCTTATTATGGATCTGGCATTCCAATAAAAAAGAAACCAGCTTTCTCCATAATTCAATAGTCCCAGCTAATACATTCCACCTGACTATTTTAGCAAGTTTACAACTCGCCTTGCACTAAATTACTCATGTTAGCAAATATGTTCCGCCTTCATGCTGACAATTAATTAAGCCTGTCTAGACAAAACAAAAAATAAGGAATGAATGAACCCCTTGCATAATAAACATTAGTTCTAAATGGTATACTGCAATATCCCAGGATGATGGAAAATTTTAGATGATAATTAGCCACTACTGACATTTTACGGCAAGTATGTTTTTATTGGAAAGATAATTATGTACCATTAATGTCTTCTTACTTCAAATGTATGGGGATGAGTCCAGTAATTTGATAAACACTTGGAAAATGTAGTTAAATACAGACAAGGAACAGGGCTACATGCTGGTCAAAAGAACAAAAACTATAATTACAAGATGGGTGACAGTGACTTATATAAAGGAATTAAAGGTCAGCATTGACATAACACTCTTATTCCACGAACCATGTACAAAAGTAATTAAAATCATGAATACACTGTTAGTTGATTTGATAAAAACTGTTGAAGGTGAATCGAGTGATATTATTCTCCAGGTCAGTAATTAACTATTAAGACGGCAATGGGAGCACTGTGTGGATTTCTGATCAAGAAAGACATACTGTAGTAGTACAGAAGTTGTTTATTGCAAAGCAACCAAATGAATCCCTAGAATAAAGTGTATGTGTTACTTAGGTGGACAAAACAGAAATGAGCCGGTCTGGAGTAGAGAAGGCTGCATGGCTCTGTCTCATTGATATTGCCTAAGTTAATCTAGTTAGACAGCAAATCATGACCTAAAGCATGCAGAAGGAGAGAAGGCCACATGGGACTCTAATTGTGGCTTTCAGAATTCTTATAGACATCAACAAAGTTGATCAAGATGGACTCTTAGACAGTAAACCATGAGCTCAAACACACAAGTGGACCTTAAGGGGTAGTGAATTTCAGACTGACACCAGGAAACATTTTTTTGCAAAAAGGGTTGTAGGAATGTGTCATAGCTAAACCATACATTTAAGAAACATACTGTGACAGTCATTAAAATACTTGGATTAGATACTAGATTAGATACTAGACTAGTCAAAACTGCATAAACCACTGTTCTATTACATTTTGGTAAATTTCAAACAGACATTTAATTTTTTTTTTTGCACACAAAGGCAGACATGCAGAATAATTTTACCAATCGTGTAGTACTTTTGAAACTTTAAATCTCAATTTGATAATATCTTGAAAAAGTTATATGACTAAGGATTGAAGAGTGAATAATTTTAGATCGTGCAAGGGAGCTGTTGGAAAAAAAAATAAATTGCACACAAAAACTGTGCCAGACAGGAATCATGTTGGTATCCAAGCAACTTTTTCTAAGAACTAGAACTTGACATAAACACTTGAATGTTTTATTTAAAAGGGCGAAGTCTGCCTTTAAATTCACTTTAGTATTGTTCAAGTTACTGTAAAGTTAGGGTAAAATGAAAAACATATCTTCCTAGTGCCACTGGTGAATGGATGAGTGAATGGATACATAAGTGAAATATTACACTGTAGAGCAGTAGCCGAAAAGATGGGCTTGGGCTCATAATATTATAGTTCAATTCTGGTTTACTATGTGCTGAAGTGAAAAAGTAATTTTGAAATGTAGAAATTTGTATGCAACTGTATCCTACCTGGAATGACCTTTGGTATGCTGGTCATTGTTGGAGACACTTTAGAGTGCGTTTTTAACACTAATTACAAGTTTAAGGACAATAATACCAGTTTAAAAATTATGATACATGGGCTGCTGGTGGCAACGAAACAAAAAACAACCACACGTTTTATTACATTTTATTTTATTTTTTGCATTAGACTGGAAAATGGACCTACAAAAAATCATGTCTTGTGTGGTAGTTTAGCTTCTCATGCGCAACATAGCTACAGCATCAGACGTGAGATGAATCATAAAATTTTATGGCGACAGACTAGCCAACAATTATGGTTCTGACCCTGTCCTTAATGACAAAGTGTAAAAGGCCCATTACTAGGAGGACTGTCCATTGCATTTTCTCCCTCTGAAGTCTTTTACTGGAATACAAGGTGCAGCTTTGAGAAAGTTTCCCATTAAGCTAATGCCAACCTCAGTCCTCCATGGCAGTAAGGGTGGCTAGCTTCAGTCACTGAAAGCTAGGGAAAATACAAAACCCACAAGAACCACAATGTTACATTATTCATCAAGACAATGAAATTAGACAATTTCTTCTTCATTAGTATTCAGTTTTGCCTTGATGTGTTTTGGCATGAACTGTAAACATTTTCTTATATTGTATCCACTTTGGCTTCGCACAGCAGCGTCAATTTTTATAGACATATCTGCTTTAATAATTGTGTATAGCAGCTAGGGGTTTCATTTCATTAAAGTCTCTGAAACAAATTTTTGTTTTGAGTCAAAAAGTGTTCTTGTGCACACTGAAGGGAATGAAATGATACAAAGAAATCAGCAGAAAAGGTTTATGACTAAACATGGGAATTTTTGAGCTGCACTTACATGTCTGCTTCAGATTGTGGATGCCAGCAAAAAACAGTATTGTAGTCCAAAACCTTTTTTATTTTTTTTAAAGGATGTAACATTGTACAACCCTGTGAGACATTCAGCTTTGAAAATGTATCGTGACAAAATAAAAGCAATGGCAAAATATTATTGAAGATAGATAGATAGATAGATAGATAGATAGATAGATAGATAGATAGATACAATAAAATTCACCCTCACCTGGCCTTAAAGGAATTCTCCAGCAAAAATATTAATTTTATATGTTACTTACTCCATGTGGTTTGTAGTGATGGGTGAGAAAAACGTTTAATTTGACATTTTCATGGAGAATGGAAATAGTGACATTTAAGACAGAATAGAAGCTTATGGTGATCAATGCTTTTGAACTAAAGAACTACTTATCCCATTCATTCGTTGGTCATGAGTAAAGTGTGAACAGGATTTCTGTTTAAAGATTGCTTTTAATTTCCTGAGGTATTTATTTGACAAAATTTTATAAAAAATATATTTGTTTTGCACAAATGTATGCATACTACTGAATTCTCATGGTCAAGCCAGGGTCCCCTGGTGTATGTTTAAATGGCTCCCTTTTGTCTTCTTTGTTCACTTTTCATATTAGTTCATTATTTTCTATTCTTTTCTTTATAGCATTGTGCTGATAAATTACTATTTGTCTAATTGCATATTGTTTGTTAAATGTATTCTATTTGGCATGGTATCTATATGTGTGTTCTGAGGTTCTCTTACAGTATTTTTCTTGTATTTTGTGCTTGGATCCATTAAGGGACCCTTTAAAGGCAGGATGACAATCAAAGTCCAGGGCTATTTGTTGTGTTATAATTTGTCTTACAAAAAGTCCAAAGTCCTGCATCTATTTAGTAGATTCACCCTTGGCAGCCATGATAGCCAGGCCTCTATCTATAAGGTTTAGGAGATTTGTGGATCACATCAGGTTTTCTTCTAGGATTTATCAGTCTTTTACTGCATTCATTTTGCTCTATACACCCATAAGCCTTATAAGGCCTGCTGCAGAGTGTTTTAAGATAATGTACAGTGTAACATGGTGTATAGGCTGATGGCCATAAAGCTCAGGATTTACAGTTATGCTGTACTCTTTCCATTTCTTAATGATTGATTTAATAGACCCCAGTGGATAGTCAGTGACTTCGATGTTTTCTTGTGTCGATTGCCTTATACTTTTCAATTCCCTTTTCACAGAGTTAGTTGTAGTGTTCATTTGCCTTCATTGTGTAGATTAGGCCACCATATGGACTCACCACAAGCTGGACTTTCCAAATAAGGTGCTTATGCTACAATAAAGTGGAAACCACAGACAGGTGATCTCCAATAAACTAACAATGCGACTTTTAAAACCAATTGGTTGTGCCACTGATGGTTTAGAGGTGTCATATAAAAGGGGGCCAATGCTCATGTGATTGATTATTTTGTCGTTTATATTTGTAATTAATTTAGACCACTTTTCAGATATTTCTTTTCACTCTGATATTAAAAAGTTTATTTTGATTGATCAATACCATGAAAGCTAAATTAAAACCACTGTGATTCAATGTTGTATAACAATAAAATATGAAAACTTTTATAAGAGGGTGAACAATTTTTATTGGCACTGTATATATATTACCAGTAACGGCGTAATGCATGATAACGTGCAGTGAATACACTTGACTTGAGCATTCATAGTTTTCAGACTCTTTCTCTGTACATTTACCATTCATTTGCTCAGATTTTTGATGCATTGCTGTTTCCTGAGCAGCTCTTCTTTTCTCCACCCTAGCGGCCCGCTTCTTCTCTTCCTCTGTCGGCATCTTTTCACATTAAAACTGATTAAGTCAGTGTTTGTGTTGCAATTATTTAGTACGTTTTTCTTAATTTTTTATTTAAGCTGGCTCTTAAGTCTGCAATCTGCCTCAAGAATGATTTAAGATATGAAGAGGTAGGGGAAGTGACGGCGAAGGTGGTAGGGATGAGAATGGCGTCCGTACACATGCTCCCACTGCTGAGACCTGATTCTACAATAAAATAAAATAAAAATAAAAAGTGGAATAAAAATCATCACCCAAAAGCACATAGTAGAGGTCACGAAGTGTATGTGTATCAAATTTCAGGTCAATAATTCAAGCGGTTTGCGAGTTCCAGGTAATGTAAAATCCTGGACAGACAAATGGACAGCCACGGTAGCAGATTATATAAGAAGATAACCTAGAAAGCCTGTGAACGTAAATGCACGTCTTTGGAATTTATAAGGAAAATACCATACCTTTAGGGAAACTACATGAAGACAGAGAAAATAAGCAAATGTCACAAGGAAATAATCCCAGCCAGGAATCAAACCACACAAAGCTCTGTGGGATGGCTAAATGATCTGCTGAAACACTGTGCACCATTTACCTGGATCAATTGATATTTAATAAAGTGGCTTATTAAGGAAACTCTTGCTATCTCTTGTTTCCAGGACTTGAATGCTTTCTTTTCTATTTTTCCAAATAGGCCTACTGACTTTAATAAAAATAAGTGAAGATTTTTTGGTCTATTCATGTTAACACTTCTATCAAACTGATTAATAAAAAAATCAAAAGAATAATTGTTTGATCTACATTTGTGGTTGAAATATATTACATGATTGATATGATAAATTGCAATGTGATTTTCTTCTTGCTTTAAAAGAACTACAGACAGGTACACAATGTAATATTAGAACAACTTCTTTTTTTGCGATTTGCCCTGCAAAATACACATGGAAGTTCATTTGCATCCACTCCAGACAAGTTCATAGGGCTGGAGTCAGCGAGGCTCTGCAATTGTTTTTGAACATACTTCCAATATGCTGGAGCTCATTTATTATGAACCAGCAGTTCCTTTATGAGACTGAACCACTAGTTCCCATGATAAATTATAACAGCAGGATATTAACTTAACCTTAAAAGAGTGAAAATTCTCAGTGACCAAGTTGTTTTTGTTTTTATTGTGATCACTGACTCCAATAATTCAGCTCCATGTCAAATCTGTTTCTCATGTCAGTATTAAATTAGAGTTGTGTTTCCAAAAAAAATAAAATAAAAGGCAGAGACCTGCCCCAGTGCTCAGGTGCTTAATTGGTTCAATATACAGTAGTTAGTACTTCACTCTTTATAGCATTCATCCTTGTCAGTTTTTCCCCAACTGTTATCAAAGACCATCTTAGATACTGTATGTCTGATTTTGTTAGCACATTTTATAGCACAATACACTTAAAGTAGCTTTTCTTAATGTGATGTAGTTACAGTTATGGTGTAACTATGAACAGACAGTACCCTTTGACAGCCATTTTAACATGTAGTGGGTCGGATTACTTCTACTGAAATTCTGCTCATAAGTTTGAAGATTTTATGTTGCAGAGCAGCACATCACAGCTTTCATGTATTAGTATCTTAAAAAAGAAACAAAGCACTTTAATTACTGTCATGTTTATGTGTATATATTTGAAAGAATTTGAAAGCTGATATTTTTCTTCAAAAATACTTCTATACATTTATATTGCTTGTCTGATGAGTGTGTTTTATTTTTGTGCTGTTTGATTAGATGTATCTACTGCCGTTCAAATGTCATACAGTTTATGAGGGAATTTTAGACGAATGTAGATGAACAATGTAATGCAACTTAGTTTTAAACCATCAGAATTCAAAACATAAGGGGCCTATTTTAAGCAAAGAATAATTAATCAACATTTTATTAAGAATATGGAATTTGAATTGTAAACAGTAAATCTCTTCTGTTGTAGACTAATGGCCTCCTTGAAACTTACATAAAGATCCCCGATTCTGTTAATCTATACACAGGGTTAAACAAAATGTTAAGGCAATTTGAAAATGATGTGGTAACTGCAAAAGCTGAAGCAGGATAACACGTTTGTGATGGCTTATAGGTAGTTTAAACACACCCTGTTGAAGCCAAGGCCAAATGAACATGGACACTCTACTATAGCATTGCACCATTGTTGAACAACATGCTGTAGTGAGAGTTCGTTTGGACAGAGGGAGTGAAACCTACTGAAATTCACTGCTGGCTTGTGCAGATCAGTTATCTGTTGGGGTGCCCATCTTGTGCAAAGTTTAAGGTAGCCAAGTCATCATGTGTTTTATATGTGCAGATCCATAGCTGATATCCAAATGTGCAGCAACAGTGTACAACGTAAGCCGTCGGTCTTCTTTCAAGATGTGTGATGTTAATGGTTGACCAAATCGAGCTTTGTCGGTTACACTTGTTCTTTCTGCTTTAAACCTTTCTAGCCATTTCTAAACTTTTCATCAAGTCATGATGTTTTCACCTCCGTTCTGAGTCAACATCCTTTGGTGAATTTTCAGCAGGTTTAACTCCCTTTGCCCAAAGAAATTTCACTACGGCACATTGTTCAACAATGGTGCAATCCTGCAGCAGAGCATCTGTGTTAATTTGACTTTGGCTTTAAATAATAATAATAATAGTCACTACTCAAAGCACTTTTCGTAGTGGGTGGGCAGCCACTTCAACCACTACTAATTTGAGGCATCCAGCTGGATGTGACAGCAGTCGTTTTTTTGCACCAATCCGCTCACACATGAGTCGTTAGGTGGTGAAATGGTGAGAGAGATAGCAAATTAGAGATATGGGGGTACTAGGGGTCCAGAATAACTAGGCCATGGTGGGTAATTTAGCCAGAGCATTGGGATACACTCTTTACGAAAAAAGCCCAGGGATCTTTTATGACCACAGAGAGTCAGGACCTCAGTTTTACGTCTCGTCCAATGGACAGCACCATTTTTACAGCACAATGTCCCCCTCACTGCACTGGGGCATTGGGATCCATACACAGAAAACAGGTTAAGTGCTCCATGCTGGCCTCACCAATACCTCTTTCAGCAGCATGCTTTTTCCTAGATGGTCTCCAATCCAAGTAGTGGCCAGACTCGAACATGCTTAGCTTCACGTGGATGACCACTTCTGAAGTGCATGTGATATACAGTTGTGCTTGAACGTTTGTGAACCCTTTAGAATTTTCTATATTTCTGCATAAATATGACCTAAAACATCATCAGATTTTCACTCAAGTCCTAAAAGTAGGTAAAGAGAAACCAGTTAAACACATGAGACAAAACTATTATACTTGGTCATTTATTTATTAAGGAAAATGATCGAATATTACATATTTGTGAGTGGCAAAAGTATGTGAACCTTTGCTTTCAGTATCTGGTGTGACCCCCCCCTTTGCAGCAATAACTGCAACTAAACGCTTCCGGTAACTTTTGATCATTCCTGCACACCAGCTTGGAGGAATTTTAGCCCATTCCTCCGTCCAGAACAGCTTCAACTCTGGGATGTTGGTGGGTTTTCTCACATTAACTGTTCGCTTCAGGTCCTTCCACAACATTTCGATTCGATTAAGGTCAGGACTTTCACTTGGCCATTCCAAAACATTAACTTTATTCTTCTTTAACCATTCTTTGGTAGAATGACTTGTGTGCTGAGGGTCGTTGTCTTGCTGCATGACCGACCTTCTCTTGAGATTCAGTTCATGGACAGATGTCCCAACATTTTCCTTTAGAATTCTCTGATATTATTCAGAATTCATTGTTCCATCAATGAAGGCAAGCCATCCTGGCCCAGATGCAACAAAACAGGCCCAAACCATGATACTACCACCACCATGTTTCACAGATCGGATAAGGTTCTTATGCTGGAATGTAGTGTTTTCCTTTCTCCAAACATAACGCTTTTTATTTAAAAAGTTCTCTTTTGGTCTCATCCGTCCACAAAACATTCTTCCAATAGCCTTCTGGTTTGTCCACGTGATCTTTAGCAAACTGCAGACGAGCAGCAATGTTTTTTTGGAGAGCAGTGGCTTTCTCCTTGCAACCCTGCCCTGCACACCATTGTTGTTCAGTGTTCTCCTGATGGTGGACTCATGAACATGAACATTAGCCAATGTGAGAGAGGCCTTCAGTTTCTTAGAAGTTACCCTGGGGTCCTTTGTGACCTCGCCGACTATTACACGCCTAGCTCTTGGAGTGATCCTTGTTGGTCAACCACTCCTGGGGAGGGTAACAATGGTCTTGAATTTCCTCCATTTGTACACAATCTGTCTGACTGTGGATTGGTGGATTCCAAACTCTTTAGAGATGGTTTTGTAACCTTTTCCAGCCTGATGAGCATCAACAACTCTTTTTCTGAGGTCCTCGAAAATCTCCTTTGTTTGTGCCATGATACACTTCCACAAACATGTGTTGTGAAGAGCAGACTTTGATAGAACCCTGTTCTTTAAATAACACAGGGTGCCCACTCACACCTGATTGTCATCTCATTGATTGAAAACACCTGACTTGAATTTCACCTTCAAACTAACTGCTAATCCTAGAGGTTCACATACTTTTGCCACTCACAAATATGTAATATTCGATCATTTTCCTCAATAAATAAATGACCAAGTATAATATTTTTGTCTCATTTGTTTAACTGGTTTCTCTTTACCTACTTTTAGGACTTGAGTGAAAATCTGATGATGTTTTAGGTCATATTTATGAAGAAGTATAGAAAATTCTAAAGAGTTCACAAACTTTCAAGCACAACTGTAGTTGCTGCCTAACTAGACTAGCAACAGAGCACTGTGTTGTGCATCTTCAATTTACCAATAAGCCATCGCGAAGTGTTGTATTGCATCAGCTTCTATCTGTTGTTGTTACTGCATAATTTTCAATTTGCCTTTACTTTGTGATTTACCCTTGTGTATAAAATGATGAGGTCTGTCCAAATGTCACGCTATTACTCATAGACTAATGGGGCTAGAACCTTGATCTTAGTCTTAATGGAAATCTTATGAGTTTATCTGTTCTGGAAATTCAAAAACTTTTAGGTAGAGGCAACCTTTTGGTCACTTTGTGACCTATGGTTGTGTGCTTATGGCAAATTGATATAAAAACCATGTGACAAATACCATAATGGCAGAAACAAAAAGAAGAATGGTGACATCTGCTGAGCATTGAGAAAATTACAGAAAGATAGTAAGTTTATGAAGAATGAGAAAGAATAAAAGAGATAATTCTAAAGCACATAGACTAGCAACAATAATCCTAAATATAAAGCAATTGAGAAGCAAAGAAGCATGAAGAAAAGACATGCTTAAGTAAAGTTAGTCTTGAGCAAATATAAATTCCATATTGAGTTCATTAACTTTAACACCATCAGGACTGCCACTTCACAAGCTTACTCTTGAAAAAGGAACAACTATCATCTTTCTTGGAATAGTCAATGGCACCAGATGTATGGTAATAAATCTCCTGCAAAATGTAATTGAAGTTGAGGTCATCATTGGATCTTTCATTGCGGAGAAGTGGTTTTTTTTCACCTTGCATGATTTCCATATTAACAATGCCAAACAATGCCTTTTAAAATTAAGGGAAGTCTATTTTCAATTTGCCCATCCTTTGCAATGACCATTAATAAAGCTCAAGGACAAACATTCTGCCTTTTTTTGCATTTGCCTGTTTTTTCTCATGGACAAATCTATATGACACTTTCAAGGGTCCGTAGTTATGATTTTTACTAAAAGACAATTTTCTTCATGGAAAGGTCAATGCCCATTTTTTGGCAAGTACTTTACAGAAAGAGGTTTTGAAAATATTTCTTTGTTGTATTTTTATGGTTTACATATTAATTTATTTATTTTGCTAATTGTTATTTTAAGTAATGTATATTTCATTTATTATTTCATACTTTTACTGCTACTAATATTAATAGTGTATATGTGACAAGCAGGCAGGAAGTGTGCCTTAGTGGTTATGACTTTGGACATTAAACATCTGGGTAAAAAATCCTGATACTGACATTGTGTGACCATGAGCAAGTCACTTCACCAGCCTGCACTTCAATTGGAAAAAACAAAATGAAATGGATCCAATTGTATCTCAAATGTTGTAATAAAGGCACCAGCCTAATAAAGTGTGTTTGCAGGATAACTAGGAATATAATTTTTTCTTACATATAAGACATACTGATTTTAAGGATTACATTAAAATAAATACATCTGTAAGATATACACTACTACTTCCTACTTAATTTAGACCGCTTACCTTCTCCTATAACCATTTAGAAAACAGAAAAAGGAAAATGCTTTAATATATTATAATTTCTTATAGATATGGAAATACCTAAAAGGTTACAAATGGTTTAGCATTGGCAAAATTCCTTTTATAAATCAAGTGACTAAGTTGTTTTGAAGTTAAGGAAAAGAACTGTCAGATATTGCCTAGGCTGTTACACTAAACAGTCAGAGAATGTTCATGAAAGTCAAAAGAATTCATTAAATCATAGTTACTAAACAAATCAAAATTAATAAATGTGTTCCAGACTGCAAAGATCATGTAAACTGTTCTTTGTAAAGTTAATTTATTTATTGATTTTAAACAAAATAAGACATATTTTTTCCTTTGTTTTAGGGACTGTGGATTAGGCAAATATCGTAATATGTTAAGCATCCTAGGTCTGAACCTGAGAGGGGAACTATATCTCAGATGGCCAAGGACTATCAGAAGAAGTGAGGGCACCTGGAGAAGCCAGTCAAAAAGCAGCCCCTGAGAATGTGGAAAGAAGGGGTCACAGATACAGCACTTCAAGAGAAGTACTTCAAATGCATCTCCCTGCTGCTAAAGTCCATCAGTTTAGATGTGTGACCATCAGCAAGCCTCTAGTTTAGACTCTGGCTTTGTGTCAGCTCACGGAGCTGGGCGAAAGTGTGGCAGGTAGGTTGCCTCATACTCTGAGTGAGTGGAGTAATGCGAGGCTGTCAGTGGGCACAAAGTCATAGCAGCCAGAAGCATATGGAGCTGCAGAAGATCTGAATGTCATAGAGGAACAGCTGATGAAGGGGGTAGCTTGTCCAGCAACAGAAGGAACCCAATTACCACCAGAATGGTGCCAAGTGCTAATTCCACTCTTCTATTTCTTGTACTTCTGGGTCGTTACAGCATGTTCTGAATTCAATCCAGGAAATTTACTACTCATCCTCACTTGAATAAACAGGCTGTACAAGAAGAAACGTTTTTCCCCCACTCCATACACCCTTACCACTGGTGTGTGGTTAATGACTGCCTTCAATTGTTTTCTTTTCAATCTCCTTCTGATGTTATGAGTCGCAGTTCTACCCAGAGGTTTTATACCACAGTCCTCACATTACGTTACTTCACAAGGCTAAACTTCCCATGATTTTGCTAACTTAACTAATCTTGCCAAGGAGTCTTAGCAGTGCTTTTCCTCACAGCAGGTGATGAGGGGATTTTGATTGCCATTTTTTTTTTGCTGTACAGTATTTGGATTCCTTCACTTATGAGATTTCTCATATCAAAATGTAATTGTAGTTTTTTTTTGTATTTACAATTGATTGAATTTAGTATTACCACCAAGAGCAGCAGCAACCATAGCCGTTAAGGAGGTAATAAGTAAACGGAAGACAGACAAGCAGAGGCAGAGAGTGAGAGCACCTGAGCTGAATGGAGTGAGGCAGGTGGTCAGTAGTGAGCCTCAGGGCCATGGGAACTGGAGGCTGTGAAAGGTCTGCTCATACTAATTGTTTTCTTGGGAGTGGCCCAATTGACAGTCTTTCTCTTGCAAGGGTCGAAGGGGAGCGGCGGGAGAGGCAGGTGGGGTTCGATGGGTAGCCCTGCGTATGACGAATGAAGGGTGGCAGGGAATGAAGCTCAGATCGGAAGGTTGACTGCATCTGTCGGCGGGTATCTCCTCCTTCTGCAAGGTCCGGACCAGATAAGGGTAGGAGCTGCCAGGTTTAAAGGGAAGCATTGGGACTCACTCACTGTTTTTATGGACTGTTGCTTTTAATGGATTATTTATTAAACTGATTTTAACCTACACCAACATATTTTATTTCTTGGATTATTTATTGAACATTCAATGCACTGTATTTTGAAACATTGTTTTGATTTGTTTTTAATAAAAGTACTGTTCGTTTTTGCACCTACCCCTTGCTAGGTGTGAGTATTCTCATTTGCTTGCCTTATCGCCTGGCAGATGTGGGTTCAAGAGGCCCCTGGAGGGAACTGGTAGCGTGGAGCTGAGCTGCACTGTCACAGTACATACTTTGGTTTTTCAGCTATTTGTTTTATTGTTTTTCTGCCATCACTATTTTACGTCCTCTTTGTCATCACTAAATTGTGGTGTCTTTTCATGGCTGTGGTTATATTGTGTTTGTTGCTGGTCATATGACATGGAGATTATGTGTTCAGTTGTGTCATTATTCGCTGCTTATATAAGATGGTGGTACACGATCAACACCATCCCAGCTTTTAGATTTGTGACTAAAATCCTTTGCAATTAGCCACCTTTAACATTTTGTTCAGGGTGTTGGTGTGCTTGCATGTTATTTTGACTTTAATTTTTGTTATTCAGTTTAGGCTTTAAATTTTTTTTTTCACTTTCTTGCTGTTGACTACTTCTTGTTTGACTGCAACTTTCTATTTTCCTGGGCCTGCTTTCTTCCATGCAATTATAGGAATTCCATCCCCATGTGTGACATTATCATTTCAATGTTATTTAAGACAGCAGTGTGGTAGTTTAGTTGTCCTGGTTTCTGATAAAAAGTGAAAAAAAAAAACGGAGATTAGCTAGTTTGGTAGTGTAAATTAGTTAGTGGGTTTTGAAACTTCTGGATGTGTTTTCTATGTTTTGATTAATATCTTATGGGCTTCGCTATTTTATGCCTATTTGTTTTGGCTAAAGGAAGGGAGTATGATGAGTTGTATGGGAGGTTGGACACTAAGGAGGGAAAAAAGGACCTGTACCGATTGGCTAGACAGAGGGACTGAGCTGGGAAAGATGTGCAGAAGGTTAGGGTGATAAAGGATGAAGATGAAAACGTACTCACAAGTGAAGAGAGTGTGTTGAGCAGATGGAAAGAGTACTTTGAGAGGCTGATGAATGAAGAGAATGAGAGAGATAGAAGGTTGGATGATGTGGAGATAGCAAATCAGGAGGATTCAGAGGATGAAAAATGGGAAGGCCGTTGGTCCAGATGACATACCTGTGGAAGCATGGATGTGTTTAAGAGAGATGGCAGTGGAGTTTTTAACCAGATAGTTTAATGGAGAAGAAGTGTACTGGTGTTGATATTTAAGAATCAGGGGGATATGCAGGACTGTAGTAACTACAGGGTGATAAAATTGATGAGCCACAGCATGAAGTTATGGGAAAGAGTAGTGGAAGCTCGGTTAAGAAGTGAGGTGATGATTAGTGAGCAGCAGTATGGTTTCATGTCAAGAAAGAGCACCACAGATGTGATGTTTGCTCTGAGGATGTTGGAAGGCCAGAAGGAGTTGCATTGCGTGTTTGTGGACCTGGAGAAAGCATATGACAGGGTGCCTCGAGAGAAGTTGTGGTATTGCATGAGGAAGTCGGGAGTGGCAGAGAAATACATAAGAGTTGTGCAGGATATGTACAAGGGAAGTGTGACCGTGATAAGGTCTGCAGTAGGAGTAACTGATGCATTTAAGGTGAAGGTGGGATTACATCAGGAATCGGCTCTGAATCCTTTCTTATTTGCAATGGTGATGGACAGGTTGACAGACGAGATTAGGCAGGAGTTCCCATGGACTATGATGTTTGCTAAGGACATTGTGATCTGTAGCGAGAGTAGGGAGCAGGTTGAGGAGATCCTGGAGAGGTGGAGATATGCTCTAGAGAGGAGAGGAATGTCAGTAGGAACAAGACAGAGAGGAATGTCAGATGAAGGTCAGTAGGAACAAAACAGAATACATGGGTGTAAATGAGAGGGAGGTCAGTGGAATGGTGAGGATGCAGAGAGTAGAGTTGGCGAAGGTGGATGAGTTTAAATACTTGGGATCAAAAGTACAGAGTAATGGGGATTGTGGAAGAGAGGTGAAAAAGAGAGTGCAGGCAGGGTGGAATGGGTGGAGAAGAGTGTCAGGAGTAATTTGTGACAGACGGGTATCAACAATAGTGAAAGGGAAGGTCTACTGGACGGTAGTGAGACCAGCTATGTTATATGGATTGGAGACAGTGGCAGTGACCAGAAAGCAGGAGGCAGAGCAGGAGTGGCAGAGTTAAAGATTCAAATATTCGCATTGGGTGTGACGAGGATGGACAGGATTAGAAATGAGTACATTAGAGGGTCAGCTCAGGTTGGACGGTTGGGAGAAAAAGTCAGAGAGGCGAGATTGTATTGGTTTGGACATGTTCAGAGGACAGATGCTGAGTATATTGGGAGAAGGATGTTAAGGATAGAGCTGCCGGGTAAGAGGGAAAGAGGAAGGCCTAAGAGAAGGTTTATGGATGTAGTGAGAGAGGACATGCAGGTGATGGGTGTAACAGAACAAGATGCACTTTAGTTGCATCTTTGCCTATTCATTGCAGTATTATTGTAAACAGATTATTACTAATTACTTTATAGTATAATTCAGTTCTTTACCTGTCTCGCACTTGTCCTGTACTTACGTATATGTTATACCATGTTCCGAGGGAACATTATTTTGTGCCACTGTATGCTGCAATACTGTGTATGGATTGTATGACAACAAAGCAATTTGACTTGACTAGATATTACAGTAGATTTGTCATTATGTCCTATCCTTTCAAGTCATACCATCACCTAAACCAATCAACGTTCACTGCTGTTTCTTGTACACAACTGATTCACTGTCCTGTGAGTTTCTTCTTGTGCAGAAACTAACCCAAATGGAAGGATTAGGAATAAATATCAGCTCTTCAATATAGTAAATACACAACTCTGTATTTCAGACTTGACAAAATTCTTCCAAGGTATCTTTCCTGCTTAGGTATTTAACCTAAGTCCACAGAGCAGTGAGGTGACAAAGCAAATCACTGCTCCACTACGCTGCCTAAGAAATATAATCTATAACCATATTTTGCATAAAACAATTGTGTAATATAAAGCTTTTCACATTAAAATCATTTTGAGTTTTTCTATGCTTTTAAACACTCTGCAAAAAAGTAAGCAGTCAAATTTTAAAACTGAATAAAAGCCAGTTGAAAAGAGAGAACAAAAGGCTATCAGGCAAAAGGGTGTAAAGGGAATGGATTCCCTCTTCATTGACTTTAATCCTTTATTTTGTCATAATTAAAAATACATTTTTGAACATGTGAAATCATTTTTATGTCTTTGCATGCACACCAGATGCACTGGTGAAATGTGAAAAACACCCAGTGGATGACGATAGTCATTCTGTGTAAAATGTGTTTGTTTTGGATGAACTATAGACAAATCCACATCTGTCCATCTGTGTACAGCGGCAAGTGCTTGGCACAGATGATCAAAAACTCATAAAAGGCAGAGAAAATCTGCACAGAAGGTGATGATATGGCATCTGACTTTAGATTAATTGCTTCCAAAGTTATGAAAGATCTTCACACACCATTATCTTATTATCGCCTGCTGAAGTCATTATGCTTCATAGACCTCTGAAGGGTTTGCATTTATGTGCATTTATGGAAATCCCTTCTGTTGAAGTAGCTTGAAAATTGTTATGTTTAATTGGATTTTTTTGTTCTCTCAGACTTAGTTTAGTTTCAGTAGTTTCTAGGATTGTTAAACATGCTGTTTAAAAATTACAGCCCACTAAAGCAATATGCCTGACTTGGATTTTTCTGATGTACAGCTACAAAACAAAATGAAAGAGAAATTTTTATTTTCATACAAATCAGCTTTCAATATTTTTCTTGGACATTAAAAGGAAATGTGACAGTGAACATTTTCATGCCACAGATGCTTTATTACAGTACCACAATAATTTTGCCCTGTTTTCTAGTTTTACATGAAGTTGTTTGTGGTATATCTGGAATATGTTATATCGTTGACCATGCCTCCATGGCGTCATGCAGAGTAGCGCTGAGCTCTCTATATAGTGCATTTAGAAAATCCACATACCTTGTCAAAATCTTTACCTTTTGTCACATTAAACCCTGGAAATGAAAGAAAATATAACTATCTCCAGCTGTATTTATACATTATAGTTCTCAACATCAAGATAACATTTAAAAGAATTCTGAACAATTTTTAAAAGTTAATTATGGAAATAGTTTGGATAAGTGATCAGCCCCTTAGAGTAACCATTATAAACTTGTATAACCAATCACCTTTCAGATTACACACTAGGCTAATTGGCCCCCACCTGACATCAATTGTAGGAGTTACTTCAGAATTAATCCAGCTGCTCCTTAAGGATTCCACTGCTAGTAGTGTAAAGAATTCACCATGGCTGGAAAGATATTTTCAAAAAGGCTAAGGGATAAAGTTGTGGAAAGAGACAAGTTAGGAGAAGGATTAAAAAAAGACATCTCAGGCTACAACTATTCCTCTGAGTACAGAGCATTATTAAGAAGTGTAAACCATCTTGCACAATCCAACACTGTGTTTAGATTAGGCAATCCCTCTTGTCACACACGTGCAAGTAGGAGTCAACTAAAGGGCCTGAATAATGACAATTCCACGTCCCACCAGGGGGCACCGGGGTGCACTAACTGTCTTTTTTAATCCCTTGCAGACCATCCCTGGGAAATCCCACAGGGTTCCGGCACCATTGATGACATCACTTCTGCTCCCAGCGCCATTGATGACGTCATTTCAGGTCCCGCCTCTGATGAATTCACTTCAGGTCCTGCCTTTGATGATGTCACTTCCGCCCCCGTCTCTGATGACATCACTTCTGCTCCCAGGGCCGTTGATTTTGTCACTTCAGGTCCCACCTCTGATGACGTCACTTCTGGTCCCGCCTCTGATGACATCACATCCATTTCCGTTCCCTGTGACGTACTTCCTGCACTGGCCTTTAAAGCCGCCATCTTGAATAAATATTGTAGTTGTGTTTTGGACTCAGTCTAGTGAACAACTTACATCCTTTAAAAATGCCTTTTTGCAGCCAAGGCACATTATACAGGTGGCTGTCTCAAACCTTTGTGATGTCTAAGTGTCGTTCTTCTCACACTCTAACTGGATGACTGAGCCAGGAGGACATTGATCAGGGAAGCTACCAAGAGACCAATGGGAAACTAAAATGAATTGCAAGTGTTCATGGCCAATATTGGTCTGTCAGTGCATGTGACAACAATCTGAGATGTTTTACACAACTCTGGCCTGTATTGCAGGGTGGCAAGAAAGAGGCCACTTCTGAGAGCAGTATGACACTAAGTCTTGTTTGTACATTGCAAAAAAAAAAAATCTGAAATCACGTGGTAAAAGCTTTTATGGTCTGGTGAAACCAAAATTGAACTTTTTGGACTGAACTCCAAGTGCTCTGTTTGACAAAAACCAGATGCACCACACCATCCAAAACAGAAAAACACACCACACCTACTGTGATACATGATGGTGGTCACATTATTTTGTAAAGGTGTTACTCCTCTACATTTAAAGATTGGCAAACACAATTCTCCCCATTTATGGTAACGCTTCAGAATAGAACTATAGTGTGTCTACTAGTCACTTGCTGCAACATAATGAGACCGTAATAAAGGGTTAATTCTTCTTAATACGACTTGAAAGACTTGAAGCAGAGTGTTGTTCATTGTTTAGGATAAATTAAACACTGCATTAGCACATCTTGCGCAGGACTGCACACTTTTTCTGGGCCAAACTAGTATGGCTCTGTAGGTCATCCCTGTAAACGAATATTCAAATGGGAATATTTTTAATTCTCTCTCTAAATATTCTCCAGTTACTGTCTTGTACACCACAGCAATGTACACATATTAGTTTATCTCGTTTCTCTAGATTGCACCAGGGTGTCAATGTGTGTGTGAGCATGCTCTGCAATAGGCTGGTTTAGTACCTTCTAATAGGTACCAGCAGGCCAAGCGGAATGCGGCTTTGGTTGTTGCTGAGGCAAAAACTCAGGCATGGGAGGAGTTTGGGGAGGCCATTGGGAACGACTTTCGGACGGCTTCGAGGAGATTCTGGTCCACCATTTGGCATTTTAGGAGGGGGAAGCAGTGCAGTGTCAACACTGTATATGGTGGGGATGGTGCGCTGCTGACTTCGACTCGGGAAGTTGTTGGTCAGTGGGGGAAGAACTTCGAAGACCTACTCAATCCCACTAACATGCCTTCCAATGAGGAAGCAGAGCCTGGGGTCTCAGAGGTGGGCTCCCCCATCTCTGGGACTGAGGTCACCGAGATGGTCAAAAAACTCCTTGGTGGCAGGGCCCCGGGGGTGGAGGAGATATGCCCGGAGTTCCTCAAGGCTCTGGATGTTGTAGGACTGTCGCATGGACATTGGGGACAGTGCCTCTGGATTGGCAGACCAGGGTGGTGGTCCCCCTCTTTAAGAAGGGGGACCGGAGGGTGCGTTCCAACTACAGAGGGATCACACTCCTCACCCTCCCTGGAAAAGTCTATTCGGGGGTCCTGGAGAGGAGGGTCCGTCGGATAGTCGAACATCAGATTCAGGAGAAACAGTGTGGTTTTCGTCCTGGTCGTGGAACAGTGGACCAGCTGTACACCCTTAACAGGGTCCTGGAGGGTGCATGGAAGTTTGCCCAACCAGTCTACGTGTGTTTTGTTGACTTCGAAAAGGCGTTCGACCGTATCCCTCGGGGAATCCTGTGGGGGGTGCTCCGGGAGTATGGGGTACCGGAGCCCCTGATAAGGGCTGTTTGGTCCTTGTACAACCGGTGTCAGAGCTTGGTCTGCATTGCCGGCAGTAAGTCAAACCCATTTCCAGTGAGAGTTGGACTCCGCCAGGGCTTTTATGGACAAAATTTCTAGGCGCAGCCAGGGCGTTGAGGGGTCCGGTTTGGTGGACTCAGGATTGGGCCACTGCTTTTTGCAGATGATGCTGTCCTGTTTGCTTCATCAGGCCATGATCTTCTGCTCTCTCTGGATCGGTTCACAGCTGAGAGTGAAGCGGGTGGGATGGGAATCAGCACCTCCAAATTCGAGACCATGGTCCTCAGCTGAAAAAGGGTGGAGTGCCCTCTCAGGGTTGGTAGCTAGATCCAGCCCCAAGTGGAGGAGTTCAAGTGTCTTGGGGTCTTGTTCACGAGTGAGGGAAGAATGAAGCGTGAGATCGACAGGTGGATCGGTGTGGCGTCTGCAGTGATGCAGGCACTGCATGGGTCTGTCGTGGTGAAAAAGGAGCTGGGCTGTAAGGCAAAGCTCTCAATTTACTAGTCGATCTACGTTCCTACCCTCACCTATGGTCATGAGCTATGGGTAGTGATCGAAAGAACGAGATCGCGAATACAATCGGCTGAAATGAGTTTCCTCTGCAGGGTGTCTGGGCTTTCCCTTAAAGATAGGGTGAGAAGCTCAGTCATCCGGGAGGGTCTCAGAGTAGAGCCGCTGCTCCTCCACATCAGGAGCAGTCAGATGAGGTGGCTCGGGCATCTGATCAGGATACCTCCTGGACGCCTCCCTGGTGAGATGTTCCGGGCACGTCCAACTGGGAGGAGGCCCCGGGGAAGACCCAGGACATGCTGGAGGTACTATGTCTCCCGGCTGGCCTGGGAACACCTCAGGATTCCCCCAGAAGAGCTAAAAGAAGTGGCTGAGAAGAGGGAAGTCTGGGCATCTCTGCTCAAGCTGCTGCCCCGCGACCTGATCTCGGATAAGTGGAAAAGGATGGATGGATGGAGTTCCTTCTTTGCTCTTTAGAATTTCAGGACAGGTTCTGAACACCTATGAGTTTAATTGAAATACAAATTTCAGCAAATGCATGGATGGATGTTTGACAGTCAATGACGTGGAGATCTAAAGCACAGCCAGACAACATGCAAAAGCAGGAAGCTGCTTTTTGATGCAGGATATCCAAATGAATAGTCACTTTGGGGTGAGTTGCGAATTGACTTCTGTTCTAGTTCCATGAAGATGACACCACATCTAACATTCAAGCAAGAGTCAACATAATCTGAAATGCTATCTGCAGTGACACAGTGGTGTGTGCACAGTGCTGCTATTAATTAGCATCAATCAACATTTACCACTCTTTTTATTCCAAATGCTAATGAGAAAGCAATTTACAGAAATGTAATTTCATGTAATTGATATCTGAACGCTGGGTAGGATTAAAAGGAACCGTACATTTCATCTGTCATCATAGCCAAGGATATGCATTCAGTTGAAATTGGTAGAACCTAAGGATTTTTCTTAATGTGCATAAGTGAGGATGAAGTTGCATATTATCATACATATATCTTTATTACATAGCATTTCAGTGACACTAGAGGAGCAGAACCCTTCCATCCACCAGTTCATTGTCTAAACCTCCTTAATCCAATTCATTATTCATCAACTGCACTACTATAATAGCTACTCATGATATTGTTCCATACTATAATATTGCCATATTAACTTTGTTTTGCATTATTAAACAATTGCACACATATGCAGCATTGTATTGCATTGCATAATTTAGGATGAAATTGTAATAATGAAATATAAAACTTGTCCAGACAGTTATATTTGTTTGTGAGTTGGTAATGAAACCTGAGACCATGGCAGCCAGCTGAAAGAACGAAACTGTCAACAATGTTGACAAGATGGTATTTGCTGTGGAGTATACATTTACATGTTAGTGCTTTATTTATTTTATGCATATTCTTATGACAGCTGTTTTTTTAAAGCTTCCCTGCTAAAGCAGGGAAATGAATGATTCTTTTGTTGTTGAGTTAAGATGAAACATAGGTAAAGAAGAAAAAATATAATAAGAAAATAAATGGGGTATAATGTACATCTTAACCAATATTTGATGACAATTAAACACAGACCCTATAAAAATAAAGAAACAGGGTCTCTGTTTGGCTGACCAGAGGACATCCCTGCATAACAATAACAATCTTTAGGAGAATTCCATTGGACTGGCTAAAACCTGCACATTTTCAATGTATATATTCTCTTTGAGGGTGGCATGGTGGCTCAGTGGTAGCACTGCTGCCTCGCAGTAAGGAGACCTGGGTTCGCTTCCCTGGTTGTCCCTGCGTGGAGTTTGCATGTTCTCCTCGTGTCTGCGTGGGTTTCCTCCGGGTGCTCCAGTTTCCTCCCACAGTCCAAAGACATGTAGGTTAGGTGCATTGGCGATCCTAAAATTGTCCCTAGTGTGTGCTGTGTGTGTGTGTGTGTCCTGTGGTGGGCTGGCACCCTGCCCAGGGTTTGTTCCTGCCTTGTGCCCTGTGTAGGCTAGGATTGGCTCCAGCAGACCCCTGTGACCTTGTGTTAGGGTACAGTGGGTTGGATAATGGATGGATGGATATTCTCTTTGGGAATATGCTGGTGATTTATTCTGCTGGAGATAGAAGGGCCATGTGTCCTCACTTCAGATCTGTGCTTGGCTAATGTTAATTGATTTCTAGTCAAGATTCAAGATTCTTTATTTGTCACATGCATAGTTATACAGGACAACAAGCAGTGAAATGCATCCTGATCTGCTTATCAAAAACTGGGCAAAGTTACAAGAATATCAGTTACAGTAGATTAACAAAACGTCATAGAGTGAATAAGTAAAAATAAGTAAAATTATGTGAATAAAGTAGAATTAAGTGTTAAGGTGCAATAGTGCAGTGATTATTGTGCAAAACCAAAGTTAGACAGGTGCATAGTTAAATGAGAGACCAATTCCAAAACAAGGTAAGGGTAGACGGCATAGTACAACTTACAGTCCAGTCTAAGTATGTGGAGGGTCATGGATGAGATGACATGTTTTGATTTAACAGTCTTATGGCTTGAGGATAGAAACTCCTTCTGAGTCTCTCTGTCCTGGCCAGAATGCTACAAAACCTTTTGCCTGATGAAACAGATGAAACAGGCTATTGCTGGGATGAGAGGAGTCTTTGATAATCCTGAGAGCTCTGGTCCTGCATCTTCTGGTGTAAATGTCCTGCATAGATTGTAGAGCTGACCTGCAGCGTTCCGCTGCACAGATCACTCTCTGTAGGGCTTTACGGTCCTGA
>JANRMT010052926.1:0-12750 GCA_026402145.1 Polypterus bichir lapradei | reverse complement strand
AGTCTCCAAACCATATAAGAAATTAAATCATTTAGGAAAAACATGGATATAAAATGCACCAATTCATCCTTGAGTGAACCTCCCTAATACAGTTCATGGTTACAGGGGAAGGAGTCTGCCTATGCAACACCAGGTGCAAGACAGAAAACAACCCTGTCCATGAACTGTATTAGGGAGGTTCACTCAAGGATGAATTGGTGCATTTTATATCCATGTTTTTCCTAAATGATTTAATTTCTTATATGGTTTGGAGACTTTGACATTCCATCCAATGTGGCATGCAGCCCTGATGCCGTTTTTATAGTTCATAAGCCACACATTCTTTTAGCTTTGTGGCACCCTTTTTTGAAATCTTTCCAGGTTAATCTCAACATTCAAAACCATGACAACTGCACAATGAAAAGCCAATACTGTTTTAATACTCAATACGTTTTTTTATTTTAATTGTGCTTCCCAGATATCCTGTCTATAAATTTGTCCATATTTTATGTGTTTAATGTACTGTAAATCAATTGCAATTGTAAGGCACTTTGCAATAAAAGGCATTTCTCTCTATTATAATAAAAAAATCTTGGGTTGAGATTTTGTGCAGGCTTTTAAATGTTCGATGCGCTGCACAACATGCAGATCGAGTATAGAGGAGGTAAAAAAAATGTATTTGTTTCCCATTGTATCACCGTTTAAGTAGGGGTTTCGGAGGAGCAACCGCATCTCCTTAGCGTGCGTTCAGCCCCCCTCTTCACAACACGAGAGGCAGAGACGTGAAGTGGCTGGCGCATAGTACCAGGTGGAGAGGGGGAATAACTCATCACTACCGCTTTACTACTGGGAAATGTCAAGAAATAAAAAAATGAATGAAATGAAAATGACAATCTCTTTAGATTGTATATCTGGTTAACCAAACCCGGGGGAGGGCGAGCGAAGCAAGCAGGGGGCAGAGCCCCCTAGTTTTATAAAAGAAAAACTGACTACATCAATCACAGATGTATAGGAAGTAGCAGTAGCAGATGGCACACATTTCTACATTTCAGCAACTTACTGAACCTGAAGCATCTGAGAAGTGAATTCAATAAGGTCCCTAAAGAGGCAAAAATAGCACTTTGGTATTGGCAACAAGCTAATACTTAGGGCAAGTAAAAACAGCACACAGCCCCTGCCTGGGACAAGTGGATCTGAATGGTATTTTTAAGAAGACGGGTACCTAGGGTTCCTGATACTTTGATTAGAAATTAAAGTTCAAGTATGAACTTTGGACTCTAAGAAGGAGCTTTAGTGTGATGGTACAAGACCTCCAAAGAATATTTTTTATCTCAGAATAGTGGTTGGTCATTGATTAATTCTGAGATGGAATTATTTATAGCCCATTTATAGAGGTATATGGGAAATGAACTAGGTAGACACAGCCCTCATTTTTTGTGACCTTTTATGTATTTATTATGACTTGTGCAAAAATACAAAAGAGAAACAAAACTCCAGAACAGTGTCCACCCACCACACATACATATAAAGAATAAATCTTATCCAATCACACACCTAACCCTCAACTCTCCCCTCAACACAGCCCTAATCTGTATAAAATATGAATTAGCAACTTTTTTTTCGAACAGTCAGATTTAAAAAATGAATCAGAAAAACCCTGCATTGGTAAAATCTAATCAAGCAGTAGCGATTCAATTAAAAAAAAAAAATGAGCGTGATTATAAAGCGTATATATGCAACTGCTACAACACTAAGTGATTCCACTTTCCAAAGGTCCTAAAATGGATATCATTGGATATGGTTTTTCTGAGCAATGATGAGACAATTTACACCCTTAGTTACAGTTAGTGTTTGCTACAACTGCCTTTCTATAATGCTGTTCTGTTAGTGACCTTACGTGAGATTAAAAAAAACAGGAGTGGACCTGAAGATGGAGGTTACTTCAAAGCCAATGTAAAATTCTGCAGTTTCAACTCATTTACATTTCAAACCCAAAGAAAAAGAAAAAACAAAAAAATTTTATTGGTCTGCATTACAAACAATCTGCAGACATAACTTCACACCAGGGCTTTTATTAAGTTGACGCCCTCCAATTCTTTGCTGCCAGCCTTAACATAAACATCTGGAGCATAACATGTAATGAAAAATGTTGCAACTCACGGGCACACCCTTTAGCTGGACAGTGACAGTATAACAATCTACCATCTTTCTTTTGTCTGCTTTTCACATAAGATGAACAACCTATTAGCACACTACGAGAATTAAGGCAAAGGTTTAGAACTGCTGAAAAAAGGAGAGAAGAGATGAGAAAGAATGCTGTGTGGTACTTGAAAAAAGTAAATACTCTACCAGACAACTAGGAAACTATTTGATTTGGTATGGAGAGACATGAAAGGTGCTTGCTAATTGCAATTTATCTATACATCTGTCTATCTGTCTATACAGATACAGTAAATTTTATCTCAACCAAAAGAGACAAGTGAGCAAAAACCCAAAAAGAAACCACAGTATCAAATATCAAAAATATTCTTAAAACAAACCTCACTAAGCATGCTCATATAAAGTTGTTATGTATTAGGTGGGTGGCTTGCCAAAACACTGTGCCTCAAGCACCAGAAATGCCTTCCCTCTCAGGCACCTTTCACTTTCTTCCTGTTCCCCATCTCTAGCTACAGTATATCCTTGCCAAAACAGACTCACCTGTTCCAGGTGGCAACTCTTTGCTGATACCTACTAGTTTGGAGGAGTTCACATGACTCTGGAGTCATTTCTATGACTTCTTTCTCTCGCTCTATTTTATACCAACTCATGTCTTATACCAATTCAAGTGATTCAGACAGCACAGATTGAACAAGTCATATAATTTCTAGGCAGATCCTTTTTTAAGCTCTTGAGTCACTACTGGAGTTTACAGTATGTGCTAAAATACAAAAGTATAGTTCCTATGCCCATTAACCCTTTGACAGACAGGCAATCTATTATACATATGTGTAAGGGCTTGATGTGACATTTACAAGGATTAATTTTAGTTGTATGCTGGGGAAAGGATTTACTTATAACACTGCCACTTACATCTTGAAGATAAAGGCCTGTATGACAACCCCTACCAGTAGTCTACCATAAAAGCTTATCTGAAACAGGACGCTGCTGTTTGTTTTGGACAAGCAGTCATCAGTGGTGACTGTTCACACAGTTCTGACTACTATGACTCTTGTTGCTAAAATCCTAGCCTTACCAATAGCTATTAAGTAAAGAAAACTTGGCTCCTCAAATCTTCGTATGCTTTGTGTCTCCTTCCTTTTTACTATCTATCCATAAATGTTGTATATATTCAGTTCCCATTAAAAAGTATTCAACCCCTTGAAAGTTTTATATTTTATTGTTAAATCCAATGTGATTCAATGTAGCTTTTAGGAAACTGATCAACAGAAAAAGACTTGTCAAAGTGAAAACAGACCTCTACAAGTGGTCTAAATTAATAACAAATATAAAAAACAAATAAGTGAAGTCAACTAAAAGAAGAGCCCATGCACATATATCTATACTAATAAAAGGCAAAGCCCTCACTGACTCACTCACTCACTGACTGACTGACTGACTCATCACTAATTCTCCAACTTCCCGTGTGGGTAGAAGGCTGAAATTTGGCAGGCTCATTCCTTACAGCTTACTTACAAAAGTTGGGCAGGTTTCATTTCGAAATTCTACGCATAATGGTCATAACTACAAGCTATTTTTCTCCATTTACTGTAATGGAGTTCAGCTGGAGGGGCGGAGTTTCGTATGACATCATCACGCCTCTCACGTAATCACGCATTACGTAGAAAGCCAGGAAGAGCTACAAAACGCGCTTTAGAAAACATGCATTATATAATTAAGAAGGCAGCGAAACAATTAGAAGCGAGCGAGTGACATATAAAACCATGTTCAGCGGCTCATGTGAACTGACGCAGTGCGCAGACAAAAAGCAACAGTTCCAAAGAGTGCTGAACAAAAACCGAATTACACTGCTACGCTCAAATAGATAAACCACACGCCGTGGCGCGATAGTTGAGCATTCGCCTGTAGCGCCCACGTCCGAGGTTCGATTCCCAAAGAGGGGATTCACTAAGTATGTACGCGCGCTTCTCGATTTATTTTAACCTTGCATCCCCTTAGTTTGACACGTATGAAAACGCATGCGGTTAACGCAGAAAGACAGATCACCTATTGAAGCTTCATGAATAATGGATACTTTATTCGCGATCAATGATTGTTTTGGTAAAGCCATACTCAGTGTATTCATTAGATGAACGGTAAAAAAGTAAGAGCGAGGGGACGGTAACTTACTGAAGCACACAAGCAAAACCACAATAGCACGCGGGCTCGATGTACTGTAGTGCGCGTCAACTAGATCTGACTTGCGCGATCACATTCCAAAAAATATTTCTTTTCAAGTTCTATTTAGTCCATATGAGTCAAACTCAAGGCCCACGGGCCACATCCGGCCCGGCGTGTAATTATATCCGGCCCGCGAGATCATTTTTATATACTGTATTATTGTTATTAATGGCCCGGGGATATGAAGCGCTGGTAACACAATAAACTACAGATCCCATAATCCAGCGCTTCAGCTGCCTTGCCGAACACTTACCACGTTAATCAAGTCTAGCTTATGATGCTACAAGTTATTGCCAAGCTAGCCCACATGATGCCAAAGAGAAAAGGTGATTCTGAACATAGAGCCTTTAAAAACCGATGGGAGGCTGAGTATATGTTTACTGACATTGCCGGTAAACCCGTGTGTCTCATTTGTGGAACGTGTGTACAAAAACTGGGGTCTTCTTCCAAGCAAAATTCGAGCAGCCGGCGCGTGCGCATAGCTGTGCCGGGATTTGAGACGCTGACTGCGCTTCTGCCTTAAATCAAAGTGAGCACTTTTAAATTTTTTCATCCTCCCCCTGAGCTATAGCCCAGACAAGTGCAAACACGGGACCCCTTTTCTACACCACGGCAAAATAATATTAAGGCGATTCACACTTTCTTTTGCATGTATACGATTATGAGGTCCTCAGATCGGATTATGAAGACACGCACACGAGTGAAGGACTGACAGTGACATCACAGCCGATTAATGGCAGAGACGTCTCACCAGTCTACACAAGACCCACCGCGACTGTCCCCAAAAGGCGATCATAACGTCACCGAACACATCTCTCTATACTATATAAAAGAAAAATGCAACTTTCCTTTCTTTACACCTTTTTTCATTTTATCCCAAACCAAAGCCTTTCTCTCTTAACACTGCAGAGGACACAAAACAATTTTTCTTTAATTACTGGTAATACCGTTAAGGCACATTACCAGAGGCAGAAATTTGAACGTTCACATAGAAAATGTAATTTCTATACCACAGCCGTCGTGTAGCGCCTTTCAAAAGGGATCAACTACCGAGAGATGATCCATATACATTTTAGCTGCTGTTAGTACTACTTACCTGTTCTGTTATACCGTCTTTAAAATGTAGTTTACCCGCAACCACTCGAGTAGTGCTCAATGTACCTGTACTTCTTAAAACGTTAATGTTTTACTGTTTAATAACTAATAGACTATATTTTATTATTTTTCCCTTGCACTCAGTGACCAAAGCTATACACACACATATAGACACATACATATATATATACATATATATACCTGTGTGTATGTTTGTATGTATGTGTATATATATATATATACACACACACCTATCTACATTTTATATATATATATATATATATACACACACACACACATATATATAATTTGTGTGTGTGTATGTATGTATGTGTGTGTATGTATGATGTAGATAGATATGTATATATATATGTGTATATGTAGATATCTAATGTATATACATATGTATATATTTATATAGATATGAAGATATGTATGTATATATATATATATATATGTAGACTCAAAACCATTATGACAGCAGCAATCCAAGCTGTGAGAAAACAGTAAAAAGGAGGCGTGTCAGATGTCGTGGTACATTTTCTAATGCAGCTAGACGAAAACAACTTCGTGACGCTGCCGCCAAATACACAAAACAATTACTTTCACAATCATGTTACATTATTTTTCAAATGTTTCCTTTTCTTTTTCATAACTTCTTTAACACACGACATCACTGCGAAGTGCAGTTATTTTGCTATATATATATATATATCACAGCGACACTCATAACAGTGACAAAACAATTACATTGACAATCATGTTACGTTATTTTCAAAATGTTTCCTTTTGTTTCTCTTTCCTTCTTTAACACACTACTTCTCCGCTGCCAAGCGCGGTTATTTTGATATATATATATATATATATATAGATAGATAGATAGATAGATAGATAGATAGATAGATAGATAGATATATATATATATAGATATAGATATAGATATAGATATAGATATGGGAACAACACTCATATCAATGACAAAACAATTACATTAACAATCATGTTACGTTATTTTTTAAATTTTTCCTTTTCTTTTTCATACCTTCTTTAACACACTACTTCTCCGCTGCGAAGCACGGGTATTCTGCTAGTATATATATATATATAACCTTTACTACTTTATTAAACAAATACAGTATCAGGAATCTCCTCCACTTGAATTTTTCTGTGTATTATGCTTAGAATTGTCTAAAGGTGTGTTATGGAGTACTTTTCCAGAGGCACAAAAAAACAAGTCTTGTTGCTTCTGACCCTTGAGCAAGCAGCGTGCACCTGCTTGTGAGAAAAGCAGTTTGACTTATAAAGGTTATTGCCAGTCATTCCACTGAAGCTACATTGAGATTTCATATGGCCTATACTGTCTTCTGAACTATCCTCCAATTTTTATCAAAATCTGTGTGGCTGTCTTTGTATAATGTTAGAATATATATATATATATTTAGTAATCAAAAAAATTAAAGGAACACTGGTGTGAATGTCTCTGACCAAACAATCAGAAACAGACTTCATGAGGGTGGCCTGAGGGCTTTTCACAGATGAGAACAGGTTCACCCTGAGACAGACGTGAAAGGGTCTGGAGAAGCCGTGGAGAATGTTATGCTGCCTGTAACATCATTCAGCATGACCGGTTTGGTGGTGGGTCAGTGATGGTCTGGGGATTGGCATATCCATGGAGGAACGCACAGACCTCTACAGGCTAGACAACGGCACCTTGACTGCCATTAGGTATCAGGATGAAATCCTTGGACCCATTGTCAGACCTTATGCTGATTCAGTTGGTCCTGGGTTCCTCCTGGTGCACGACAATGCCCGGCTTCATGTGGCGAGAGTATGCAGGCAGTTCCTGGAAGATGAAAGAACTGATACCATTGACTGGCCCCCACGCTCACCTGACCTAAATCCAATAGAACACCTCTGGAACATTATGTTTCTGTCCATCCAACGCAGCCAGGTTGCACCTCAGACTGTCCAGGAGCTCAGTGATGCCCTGGCCCAGATCTGGGGGGAGATCCCCCAGGACACCATCCGTCGTCTTATTAGGAGCATGCCCCCTCAAACAAACCCCCACCCCCCTCAACGTTGTCAGGCATGCCTACAAGCGCGCGGGGGCCATACAACTACTAAGTACGATTTTGAGTTGCTGCAATGAAATTTCTGAAAAATAGACTAGCCTATTGCATCATTATTTCACTTTGATTTTCGGGGTGTCTTTGAATTCAGCCCTCTATAGGTTGATAATTTTCATTTCCATCAAACTTTGTGGCATCCTTTCATTCCTAACACATTACCCAGTCCATATCAGTATAGATATCCAGCAGGATTTTTTTTCCCATTGAGATCTGATGTGTTTTCAAAGTGTTCCTTTAATTTTTTTGAGCAGTTTATATATATAAGAGATGTGACTTTCTCAGAGAGACACTTTCACGTCCTGTGAGATGAGACTTTGTGCCAAGAGATTTAACCACGCCCAGGGCCAGAAATTAAAGAGAAAGAGTAGATGACAGATGAAGTAGAACGTCATAAAGAATTCAAAAACATTGGCGTGATACACATGCAGAGTAGGTTAGAGATAATGGAAGTACGAAAATTAGAATGTCTAAAAAAATGATAGTAAAGATCGCATTAGCGCAAACAAACGGAAATTATTACTCGGTGAAATAATGGAACACCAAAAAGAGATCAAATATATCGTTTGGAGTTAAACTTTAAGTTGGAGACTTGTAGATTGTCTAATTCAAGTTGCCATCAGGGAAAAGTTGTGTTTCTTCCCAATGAATAGGCAAAGCTGTGAGAATTAAAAGATTTGTTGTTTGGTGAAAGTAAAATCCACATATGCTGTCAAGGTTGGGTCACAGAGTTGCACAGATACACAGGAGATTTCAGAGACAGAAACATTATTCAAACACTTCAAACAAACAGAAGTCTCTTACAGGAGTGAATCGTACTCTGTGTGTAGTTGGAGGGGACCTGTCTCTCAATTAAAAGAAAAGAAATTCTCCCTCTTCCCAGGGGCGCACCTATGCAGCAGAGATGTGTAGCGCAGGCTGAGGGGGGAGGGTCAAGTCAATTTTATTTTCAAATTACAATTGCAATATTGCAATAAACAACAGAAAGGCCATGATAGAAGTAGAAAGGGCAGTGTCTAATTAAAGAGCTCTTGACAAAATTTTCACTACTGTGGCATTTCTACAAAAATTGTAGCCTTACCAATGGCAATTAAATGGACATACCTATTGGTTCCCCAAATTTTCTGATGCTTCTTGTGTCTTTCCTTTTTACAGTGGCTTAGTCAGATGCAAATGGTGGAAAGCCCTGTAACAGATGGAGCAGCAGTTACAAATCTAGTTGCCCAGTTATCACACCATGCTTGCTGAGGCAGAGGCAAGAAGAGGACTGTAGAGGAGGAACCACACTGAAGTAGAGAGCTGGCTCCAGTACAGGTACTCTCGCCCCTCAAACACAAGGAAGTTATCAAGGTCTGTCTTCTTCTGTTTGACAGGACTGCCACACACTGTAAACTAGACTCCACAGGACTGGACACACATTCAGACTCCTTTCCAAAAAGGAGAAGAACAAAGAGCTTACTACAATCTCAGTGAAAAGCTTGCAAATGGCTATAGCTTATTAAAGAATGACATGCCCCATTACAGAGTAACTCCGAGTGAATTTACTGATAGCTGTAAACACAATGTCTGCTCATATTAGCCTTCTATAAAGCACTACAACCCAAATATTGCTTACCAAATATGAAAAGTACTTAACTGTGTCCTGAAGGTTCACCCTGAATATCGTATGTTCCCTTCACAAACAAGTTCTTAGATTCTTCAGGTATGGAACACAGACCTTTCATTATGGCTTGCACTATTTTGGTCATTTTTGATTTCTTTGTTGCAAACAGCTGCAGCTCTACAATTTCTTACAGAAGGTGCAACATTAAATATTAATTTTAACTTTTTAAAAATGTGAATTAAAGGACTTCAAAAGGTGTAACCTTTGTATCTTGTTTAATAAGGCTTATCTACCACCATATTTACTGTATTGCTGAGATTTTTCATATTATGGATAAGCAGTTTTGAGCTAAGTTAGCTATGCTCATTGATCATGTGCCAGTGGATACAGACTTATTAGTACAAGCAAGTAAGAATTTTACATTTATTAACATTTTCTTTAGAGGGGTGTTACAGATGTTAATAATAGTGGTTCTCCCTGAGCTCCCATATGATATTGTACTGGGACGTGGTAGGCCTGAAATTAAAAGTAGAATGCTGCCTTACAATTCTAACCATCCTGCATTACAATCTGTTCCTAAGAAAGAGTAAATTGACATAATCAGGTGATGAGATCTAAAAATGCATTTGCAATGTCTCACATTCCCCTGAATAGAAGATCTGTAATGGAACATCAGGTTAAAGTGTTTTATTCTTATTTCATTGGATTGCAGTTACCTGAACTACTGCACATGGTAGTTGATAATGTGGATACCAAACGAGGCCTCATAAGTTTAATTTCAGACTTACATTATCTGCTGGCTGTTCTTCTAACCTTACAAACTCTAGCCTGCAATATAGACAAAGAAATGTTACTTTGAACTAGCACAGGCAAAATATTTAGGATATGTGACAGCCCAATGGAAAGTTAAGCCACAGATGCCCAAAACAGAAACAAATTAAATGGCTTGCCCAATAATAAAAAGGCAAGTACAAGAGCAGTATTATTGTATGTTTATACCTTGGTGCCCAAAGAAGGCTGCTTCTTTGACAGATTTAATCTGAAAGACTGCCTTCAAGATGGAATGGAAGTTGGAAGCTGAGACTATGTTTACTGACCTAAAGTTGTCTTTGACTGTATTGATTTCACCTAACTTTTCTTCTTCCTCTAGGTGCCATGTTTAGTGAGACTGTAATGTAGAAGAGAACCCTGTGATGTACCTAAGCATATACTGTAAACTGCTGGATTGAGACAGGTGGTATGCAGTGGTTGAAAGAGAAGTACTGGCTATTACATAGGCCATTACACACCTAAGGTATTACACGTTGGTTTAGGAATGGGATCATGAACTGCTGAAATGGACGACTGAAAACAAAGACCTACTGAAAACCCCACATAACCAGGTGGTTCCTGAGAATCATTTCACTACAAAGTCATTTTCTATACTAATCCAGACACCCTCTCTTATACCTAGGACCACACAGTTAAGTTTGCTCTGATCATTTGGGATATCTGGGGTAGGCGTATGTGTATGTATCATTTGTAAGGGTTTGTTGTGACTTTCATGGGACTGATCTAGGGAACATTGCAGGAAGGATTTTTATGTAATGCTGCAACTTACATATCTTCCTTACCACCAACATAACCAAAGATAAAGACCTAGACCATTAACCAGTCCTCCATCCTGCAATTGGCTCCACTCCTTCCATTTCCGTACCATATATTTTAGTCCAGCAGTAGTTGAAAGCACACCATGAATTTATGCGAAAGAGTAGTGGAAGCTAGGTTAAGAAAGGAGGTGATGATTACTGAGCAGTAGTATGGTTTCATGCCCAGAAACAGCATCACAAGTGCAATGTTTGCCCTGAGGATTTTGATGGAGAAGTATAGAGAAACCAGAAGGAGTTGCATTGAGTCTTTGTGGACCTGAAGAAAGCATATGACAAAGTGCCTCAAGAGAAGTTGTGGTATTGTATGAGGAAGTCGAGAGTGGCAGAGAAGTATTTAACAGTTGTACAGGATATGTACAAGAGAAGTGTGATAGTGGTGAAGTCTTCGGTAGGAGTGATGGATACATTCAATGTGGAGGTGGAATTACATCAGGGATTGGCTCTGAGCTCTTTCTTATTTGCAATGTTGATGGACAGGTTGACAGATGAGATTAGACAGGAGTCCCCGTGGACTATGATGTTTGCTGATGACATTGTGATCTGTAATGGGAGTAGGGAGCAGGTTGAGGAGACCCTGGACAAGTGGAGATATGCTCTAGAGAGGAGAGGAATGAAGGTCAGTAGGAACAAGACAGAATACATGTGTGTAAATGAGAGGAAGGTCAGTGGAATGGTGAGGATGCAGTGAGTAGAGTTGGCAAAGGTGGAGGAGTTTAAATACTTGGGATCAACAGTACAGAGTAATGGGGATTGTGGAAGAGAGGTGAAAGAGAGAGTGCAAGCAGGGTGGAATGGGTGGAGACGAGTGTCAGGAGTGATTTATGACAGACGGGTATTAGCAAGAGTGAAAGGGAAGGTCTACAGGACAGTAGTGAGACCGGCTTTGTTATATGGGTTGGAGACGGTGGCACTGACCAGAAAACAGGAGACAGAGCTGGAGGTGGCACAGTTAAAGATGTTGAGATTTTCATTGGGTGTGACAAGGATGGACAGGATTAGAAATTAGTACATTAGGGGGTCAGCTTAAGTTGAATGGTTGGGAGAAAAGTCAAAGAGGTGAGATTGCACTGGTTTGGACATGTGTAGAGGAGAGATGCTGGGTATATTGGGAAAAGTATGTTAAGGATAGAGCTGCCAGGCAAGAGAAAAAGAGGAAGGCCTAAGAGAAGATTTATGGATGTGGTGAGAGAGGACATGCAGGTGATGGGTGTAACAGAACAAGATGCAGAGGACAGAAAGATATGGAAGAAGATGATCCGCTGTGGCAACCCCTAATGGGAGCAGAAAAAAAAAAGAAGAAGAAGAAAAAGTAGTCAAAGGCACTTGCCCAATACTCTGGACAGTAATTTTAACAATTACAACACTTATTACAAAAATCTTAGCCTTACCAACAGCAGTTTTGTTGTGTATTATTCATTGAGTTGTCAAAAGAATGCTTGATTTTTAAAGAGGTACCAAAGGCACAAACAAACAAACTCCTGTTGGTGCTGACCTGTTAGCAAGTAACATACAGCTGCCCATTAGAGAAACAGTTTGACCAGAGGTCTACTATATACTTGCTATTCACAGGGTATTGTCCTACACCATATTTATTGTTATGGCAACAATTGTTATGGGAACTGCAGCTGTTCACAAAAGAAGATGTAATTTGACGGGAAGACAAGAATTCACAGTATACTGTAAATGTGGCTTCTCCTTTGTTAAGAGTGTAGCCATTCCTTCTGAAGCCACCTCCCTCCAAGGTAGCATAGAGACATGTCATACTGTGTTCAGACTTGTACTACTCCTGAGTTATTCTCCAAATTTAATGAAAGTACATTCAACTGTTTGTGTACAGTGTCAGAATAAACATACACTACAACTCATGTTTATTTATATGGAAACAGAATATACTGTACACAGTATATATATATATATA
>JANRMT010052923.1:0-11911 GCA_026402145.1 Polypterus bichir lapradei | reverse complement strand
TTCTAGGGTTTACAAAGAATGGTGTGAAAAGGGAAAAACATCCAGTATGCGGCAGTCCTGTGGGCGAAAATGCCTTGTTGATGCTAGAGGTCAGAGGAGAATGGGCCGACTGATTCAAGCTGATAGAAGAGCAACTTTGACTGAAATAACCACTCGTTACAACCGAGGTATGCAGCAAAGCATTTGTGAAGCCACAACACGCACAACCTTGAGGCGGATGGGCTACAACAGCAGAAGACCCCACCGGGTACTACTCATCTCCACTACAAATAGGAAAAAGAGGCTACAATTTCCACGAGCTCACCAAAATTGGACAGTTGAAGACTGGAAAAATGTTGCCTGGTCTGATGAGTCTCGATTTCTGTTGAGACATTCAAATGGTAGAGTCAGAATTTGGCGTAAACAGAATGAGAACATGGATCCATCATGCCTTGTTACCACTGTGCAGGCTGGTGGTGGTGGTGTAATGGTGTGGGGGATGTTTTCTTGGCACACTTTAGGCCCCTTAGTGCCAATTGGGCATCGTTTAAATGCCACGGGCTACCTGAGCATTGTTTCTGACCATGTCCATCCCTTCATGACCACCATGTACCCATCCTCTGATGGCTACTTCCAGCAGGATAATGCACCATGTCACAAAGCTCGAATCATTTCAAATTGGTTTCTTGAACATGACAATGAGTTCACTGTACTAAAATGGCCCCCACAGTCACCAGATCTCAACCCAATAGAGCATCTTTGGGATGTGGTGGAACGGGAGCTTCGTGCCCTGGAAGTGCATCCCATAAATCTCCATCAACTGCAAGATGCTATCCTATCAATATGGGCCAACATTTCTAAAGAATGCTTTCAGCACCTTGTTGAATCAATGCCACATAGAATTAAGGTGAAAGGGGGTCAAACACCGTATTAGTATGGTGTTCCTAATAATCCTTTAGGTGAGTCTATTTCGTAATGTGTTTCATCATTCCTCATGTCAGTGAAATTAAATTTTTCAAATTAGCATACAACCAAAAAAAATGGTGCTCATCACAAAATCCCCTTGTAACTTAAGTAGTTTAGTGTTAAATTCATTGTAGTATCACATAGACTTGTCTATTAAACTGCAATTGTATGGTTGCTTTTCAAATTATTTTCTAATAAGAGTGATGCAATGCAATTATGATAGCTATTTAATTTTTCTTTGCGACAAACTGAAACTCACATCACACTTTGAAAACAATATCCTAGATACATTCATTAACAAAACTGGTTTAATGTTGTGTAGCATGAACAGATGCAGTAGATTAATTAAAAATTAAAAATCTGGTTTGTGACAAAAAAATTCAAGGATAATTCATGCAAATACAATGTGTCACAAAAACGAGACATAAACAGATAAAGGTTTGGGGCAGCCACCTGTATAATATGGTATTCCCGCTACAAAAGTCATTTTTATCAGATAACCAGCACTGAAGTGCATACAACTGAGTCCAGAACAAGACTGAGGGAAAAGGGAAAAGGGTCAGGCTTTTAAAGGGGAAGACAGGAAGTGAGGTCATAAGGATCAGGCACGTGTTCTTCAATCATTGGATCACGCCCGGAAGTGACGTCAGAGGGGCCGGAGCTGGTAAGGTCTACTTCCATTGGCTCGGTCCCGGAAGTGATGTCAAGAGAGCCAGGTGGAATCTCCCGGGAATGGTCTACAGGAAAGGGAGAAAAAGAGTCATTGCACTCTGCCACATCCCGGCATGCCTCAGAACTGTCTTCACTCAAGCCCTTTAGCTGCCTCCCATGCGCACGTGTGTGACAAATGATAATCTTTTATATATCATTAAATTACAAAGTTGTTCTGCACTTTTTTTTTGCTGATTACTATATTTGTCAAATGATAAAAAGCTGAATTTACATCTGCTGTTTTGAAAAGATAAAAAAATTCCTGGCTAGAAATGCTGACTCTTCAAGCCCCACATATTGTCACTAAGATATGACAGAGAAAATTACAATTGAAAAATGAACTAAGTGCTTTTTAGGGCATTTATGTCATTATCTGAAAACCTTTTGCATTGAAAATGTTTTATTCTTCCAAAATAATGGAAATGCAAAGCTTCAAGTGGTCTAACCCATTTGTATTTGGCTTTAAAAGTATTCAAACTTTTCTATTACAAGATAAATGTAACATTCAGTAACCATCCATGACTTCAATATAATATGCTCTGTTTATACATTGTATATGTCTATTCATATGTACAACATCACTTCCTCCAGACATCCTATAAAGCCTCACTCCCTTCCTCTGGATTTCAATTCTGTTTTGGACTCAGTCTTGTAAACTACTCTTGCTTACAATACTTTAATTTTGCAGCCAGCAACAGATTATACGGGTGGCTGCCCCAAACCTTTACCATGTCTGAAGTCTCGTGCTTTCACAATATATATATATTGAATGTGTGTGTGTATACCGTATATAATGTATATATATATATAAATATATATATATATATATATATATACAGTGCATCCAGAAAGTATTCACAGCACATCACTTTTTCCACATTTTGTTACGTTACAGCTTTATTCCAAAATGGATTAAATTCATTTTTTACCTCAGAATTCTACACACAACACCCCATAATGACAACGTGAAAAAAGTTTACTTGAGGTTTTTGCAAATTTATTAAATAACATAACAAAATGTGGAAAAAGTGATGCGCTGTGAATACTTTCCGGATGCACTGTATGTATATATATATATATATATATATATATATATATGTTGCATAGTTTTACTGTCAAATAATGCAAAGAGTAAGCAACACGTGGTTTGCCCTAATTCTGGGCTCATCAGGCGTACACACTCACTGCACCCACTCTCAGGGATCGAACCTCAGCATCAGAGGCGAAGCCTATTTATGTTACGCCACAGCGTGTGGTTCGTTTATTTGACAGCATATAGATCGGGGTAATTACATTCATGGCATTCGTAGTCTGAATCACAATCTGATATTGTGAGCAACTAGGGGGTGTACCGCCACCCTAACCCAGACACAGACAGGCAGGAGACAAGTTTTGCCATACTCCACACATTTATTTACATTTTTTATAAGTAAGCACAACGCAACACCACTAACACCATTCAGTCACTTCTGCCACCAGTCATTCTCCCTCCACTTCTCTTCAGGCTTTGTCCTCTCCTCCCAACTCTGGCCACTTATGGAGTGAGGTGGCTCCTTTTTGTAAGGCACTAATGAGCTTCTTCCGGTCACATTTCCGGATGTAGCGGAAGTGTGACCAAATAAGGCCCTGGAAAGGTCCATGCGCCCCCTGGTGGTGGCCATGGGTTCCAACAGGGTTGAGTCTCCATGCTCATAACCCGTGGCCCCAGTGAAAACCAAGGGGGCTGCCCTGTATTGGCTCGGGCAAAAAACTGTCATGGCAATCCTCTTTCCCCAGGTCCTTCCACACTTTGGGCGTCCTGGCCGTGCAAGGGCCCCAGCCATCCGCCAATATATATATATACTAGCAAAATACCCGCGCTTCGCAGCGGAGAAGTAGTGTGTTAAAGAAGCAATGAAAAAGAAAAGGAAACATTTTGAAAATAACGTAACATGATTGTCAATGTAATTGTTTTGTCACTGTTGTGAGTGATGAGTGTTGCTGTCATATATATATATATATATATATCTATATATATTTACACAAACACACATAAACATATATATATACATATCTATACATATACACATATATATACACACACACATATATACATACATATATATATATCTACATATATACACATACATATACATACACACATACATACATACACACACATATATACACACAAATACATATATATATACATACACACACACATATATAAACATATATATACATATACATACATATCTACATATATACACACACAGCTATTTCGTATCAGTGCAAGACGCTGCTTGTTAAAATGGATAACTCCCGCTCTTACGTGCAAGTCTGCGTGGATATTATTGTTCAAGTTCTATTTAAATTTTAAATAGAAGGAATTTTTATTTAGTCGACAGAAATATATTTGGTAGGAATGGTAAAAACAGACAGGAATATTATTCCTGAATAAATCAACTCAAACCTTAAACAACTTATAATATTTTGCTCTCCATAAAAATATATCCTGTCTAAATTATACAAGTTAGAAATAAAGTAAACTTTAAAAGAACAAACATTCAAATTTCTTTACTCTTATGTAATTTTATATAAAAAATAAACTTAGATTTTAAATATCCCAAAAGATTTTGCTCTCCATAAAAATATATCCTGTCAAAATTATACAAATTCAAATATGAACATGCTGCATAACAAAACCTGGAAATATAAATAAAATGTGTTCCTTTCAGCAATAACAAATCAAATCATTCAGTTGTCTTTGCTCATATGTCATTTTAGAGCTGGACGCCTGGCATCTTTTTTTGGCAACAAGTTCGTTTATGTTTGGTGTGAGGTTCTGTGTTGTGGAGATTCTCAGGATGGACTGCAGGTGCTCATCAGTGAGGCGACTCCTGTGTGCTGTTTTGTTAGTCTTCATCACTGAGAAGAGCTTCTCACACAGATATGTGCTACCAAACATGCACAAGGTTCAAGCCGCATGTAGACGTAGAAGTCACCAACGCGCCGTGCGCTCAGTTTATCAGCAAAGTGCGTATTTGGGAACACCGTAGTGACGACTTGGTTCAACATTACTTGGCAATAGGGAAAGTGGGGCAAGTTGCACTGGTGCATTTGTGTCTCCCATAAAAGCAGCTTCACTTGAAATCACTTTGTGATTGTGCACGGGTAAAAACGTCCGCTGAAGTGTCAGATTCTTATTTAATTCTTCTGCTTTCTGTATCTTCTGCATTGCATTCAGGTCTTTCAGGTTATCTTGATGTTTTGTCTCATTGTGCCGTCTTAGATTAAATTCTGTAATTACAGCCACATTAGCTCCACAAATGAGACACACGGGTTTAACGGCAATGTCACTAAACATATACTCAGCCTCCCATCGGTTTTTAAAGGCTCTATTTTCAGAATCAACTTTTCTCTTAAGCATCGTGTGGGCTAGCTTCGCAATAACTTGCAAGCTAGACTTGATTAACGCGGTAAGTGTTCAGCAAGGCAGGTGAAGCGCTGCATTATGGGATCTGTAGTTTATTGTGTTACCAGCGCTTCATATACCCGGGCCATTAATAACAATAATACAGTATATAAAATGATCTCGCGGGCCGGATATAATTACACGCCGGGCCGGATGTGGCCCGTGGCCCTTGAATTTGACACATATGGACTAAATAGAACTTGAAAAAGATATATTTTTTCGTACATCGAGCCCGCGTGCTAATGTGGTTTTGCCTGCATGCCTCACTAAGTGACCCTCCCCTCGCTCTTACTTTTTTACCGTTCATTTAATGAATACACTGAGTATGGCTTTACCAAAACAATCATTGATTGCGAATAAAGTATTCATTATTCGAGTATGTAGATCAGGGTGTATATATATATATACATATATATATACCCGCGTATCGCAGCGGAGACGTAGTGTGTTAAATAAGCTATGAAAAAGATTCGTTTCTTACTGCATCAATAAACAGCTCATCTTCTTCTTTATCTGAGACCTGACACACTGCATGCACGGGGTTTTTTTTAACACTGTCTTCCTTTAGCGGGACATTCACTTTTTCCACCGTGTGCTTTGTTTCTGCAGTAGCTGTACTTATTACAGCTGTACTTATTATTTATACTTATCTTGTATGTATCAGACGCTTCATATTTTTTTGCTGCCTTTTCAATTGTGTAAACCACTTTTTTTTTTCAGCGCTCTTCGGAACTCTTGCTTTTTGTCTGTGCACTGCGTCAGTTCACATGAGCCGCTCGGTGTTCATGCATCGAAGTTTCCCAGCTGTGCTGTTGCCATGTCGTGCTATGTCCATGGCTGTATCTAATGCTACCGAAGTCCCGGTACTTAAAACTTTCTCTCGCAGTTTCGCTGAGTTTGTGCCAAACACCACCCTGACTATCTCATCTTCTTCTCCATAAGCACAGTCCTACACCCGTGAATATTTACCCGTGGCAGATTGCTATTGGATTGCCGCTGACGGACGGCCTTATATGGGCAGGCACTAAATTACAAACGCCAGCGGCAGCCTGTCTATGAACTTAATTTAAAGTGTAGGTTTACACTGTACTTTGTTTCCGAAGTAGCAGAACTCATGAATATGGTTGTATATATCACTCGCTCGCTTCTTATTGTTTCGCTACCTTCTCAATTATATAATGCATGTTTTCTTCAGCGCTTTTTGGGGCTCTTCCTGGTTTTCTACGTACTGCGTGATTACGTGGGAGGCGTGATGATGTCAAACTCCGCCCCCACGGGTTTCAAGCTCATCTCCATTACAGTAAATGGAGAAAAACAGCTTCCAGTTATGACCATTACGCATAGAATTTCGAAATCAAACCTGCCCAACTTTTGTAAGGAAGCTGTAAGGAATAAGCCTGCCAAATTTCAGCCTTCTACCTACACGGGAAGTTGGAGAATTAGTGAGTGAGTGAGTGAGTGAGTGAGTGAGTGAGTGAGTGAGTGAGTGAGTGAGTGAGTGAGGGCTTTGCCGTTTATTAGTATAGATATATATATATTCACTGCTCAAAAAATTAAGGGAACACATTGGATGTTGATGAACAAAATATTCAAGTGGAAAATCTTCATTATGTAATACTGTGTAATTTTTTTGAGGGCTAGATTTAACATCACACCAAAAATCACAGTCAAAAATTGAAATCACAAGCTGATCCAACTTGTGTGAATTTCATCACAACAACTAATAATGTATGGCCCCCATGTGTTTGTAGGCACTCCCAACAATGTCTGGGCATGCTCCTGATGAGACAGCCGATGGCGTCCTGGGGAATCTTCTCTCAGACCTGGATCAGAGCATCAGTGAGTTCTTGCACAGCCTATGGCACTACTTGGCATTGTCAGATGTACTGATATAATATCTCCCAGAGGTTCTCAGTTACATTCAGGTATGGGTAACATGCAGGCCAGGTATTGGCGTCAAACTCTTTGTCATCCAGGAACTATCTACACACTATGGCCACATAAGGCCAGTCACTGTCCTGCACCAAGTGGAATCCAGGGCCCACTGCACCACTGTAAGGTCCGACAATGGCTCTGAGGGTTTCATACAGGTACCTAACAGCAGTCAGGGTACCGTTGCCTAGCACATGGAGGTCACTAACCCACCACCAAACTGGTCATGCTGGATGATGTTCACCATGGTGTCTCTAGACTTTTTCATGTTTATCGCATGTGCTCATTGTGAACTTGCTGTCATCTTTGAAGAGAATGGGGCACTAACAGCGAGCTACCAATTGTGGTTTTCTCTGGCAAATGCCAGCTGAACTGTGGGCTGTGAGCACAGGTCCCACTAGAAGACACTAGGTCTTCATGGTATCCTCATGGAGACTGTTTCTGACAGTTTGGTCAGAAACATTCACACCATTAGCCAGCTGAAGGTCACTTTGCAGGGTTTGTAGGGGTGGACAGATTGATATATATGGAAATGAGAAAGAGAGAAAGAGATCAGAGATACCAGAGGCATTTTTCTGATATAACAAACATCAGAAATCATTATTATTTCATGATGAAAAATGTGAAAGTAAAAAAGTTTCATTTCTGTGATTTTGTCTCTTACATTTAGACAAAGCTGATGCTGGCAAAGTGTAATCGAAGTGTGTGCATTGTCTTTTGAACACAGTTAATGTACAGATCGGAACATGCTCATTGGCTCATTTAGCATCCCCAGCTAAAATTTGTAAAACTCTATGAAAATTAGTTTAAAAGTGATAATGTGAAAGAAAAGATTTTTTTTACAGTGCTGCATCCAATGACATCTTAAATATTCATTTCTTGAAAATGAAAAAAAGCATCTGAAAAGTGTTTTTAAAGGAGAGGAGGACAGAGAAAGGTGAGACAGAATGAACAGCAATGGGGTAAAGTGAAATGGTGTGAGAATGCAAAGATTTGAGTGATTTTTTAAATAATGAACAAAAAAAAAGAATTTAACAAAAGAAGACCCAAACCAGCATAAGTTTTGAAATAAATTGTGCTCAAGAGATGTACAATCCTGACATTAAAATAGTTACAATGACAACAATGATCAAGCAATAATGAAAAAATAAATGACAAGCTAAACTTCAATGGCTTGTCCAATGCCTGCCTGTGGGTCCACACCTCTTCAAAGTAACATATATATCTAAACCAATATATGGAAGTTTCGACACAAATGAAAATATTTGAATGTTGATATATTAATTGATATATGGATTTCAAATGATCTGTTAAAACTTGTATATGTTTTTGGGATGTAAATATCAATGTGTATGGACTGATATATATATATATATATATACAGTGGGATGCAAAAGTTTGGGCAACCTTGTTAATAGTCATTATTTTCCTGTATAAATCGTTGGTTATTACGATAAAAAATGTCAGTTAAATATATCATATAGGAGACACACACTGTGATATTTGAGAAGTGAAATGAAGTTTATTGGATTTACAGAAAGTGTGCAATAATTGTTCAAACAAAATCAGGCAGGTGCATAAATTTGGGCACCACAAAAAAGAAATGAAATCAATATTTAGTAGATCCGCCTTTTGCAGAAATTACAGCCTCTAAACGCTTCCTGTAGGTTCCAATGAGAGTCTGGATTGTGGTTGAAGGTATTTTGGACCATTCCTCTTTACAAAACATCTCTAGTTCATTCAGGTTTGATGGCTTCCGAGCATGGACAGCTCTCTTTAACTCACACCACAGATTTTCAATTATATTCAGGTCTGGGGACTGAGATGGCCATTCCAGAACGTTGTACTTGTTCCTCTGCATGAATGCCTTAGTTGATTTTGAGCAGTGTTTCAGGTCGTTGTCTTGTTGAAAGATCCAGCCCCGGCGCAGCTTCAGCTTTGTCACTGATTCCTGGACATTGGTCTCCAGAATCTGCTGATACTGAGTGGAATCCATGCGTCCCTCAACTTTGACAAGATTCCCAGTCCCTGCACTGGCCACACAGCCCCACAGCATGATGGAACCACCACCATATTTTACTGTAGGTAGCAGGTGTTTTTCTTGGAATGCTGTGTTCTTTTTCCTCCATGCATAACGCCCCTTGTTATGCCCAAATAACTCAATTTTAGTTTCATCAGTCCACAGCACCTTATTCCAAAATGAAGCTGGCTTGTCCAAATGTGCTTGAGCATACCTCAAGCGGCTCTGTTTGTGCTGTGGGCGGAGAAAAGGCTTCCTCTGCATCACTCTCGCATACAGCATCTCCTTGTGTAAAGTGCACCGAATGGTTGAACGATGCACAGTGACTCCATCTGCTGCAAGATGATGTTGTAGGTCTTTGGTGCTGGTCTGTGGGTTGACTCTGACTGTTCTCACCATTCGTCGCTTCTGTCTATCCAAAATCTTTCTTGGTCTGCCACTTCGAGCCTTAACTTGAACTGAGCCTGTGGTCTTCCATTTCCTCAATATGTTCCTAACTGTGGAAACAGACAGCTTAAATCTCTGGGACAGCTTTTTGTATCCTTCCCCTAAACCATGATGGTGAACAATCTTTGTCTTCAGGTCATTTGAGAGTTGTTTTGTGACCCTCATGTTGCTACTCTTCAGAGAAAATTAAAGGAGGAGGGAAACAAGGTTATTATAGTTAACGAAAACTAAAATCAAAACTGAAACTATTATTAAAAAAACATTTTCATAAACTGAAATAAAATAATTAACAAAACCGAAATGAAAAACTAAAACTAAACGAAACTATTAAAGTAGCTGGAAAAACTAACTGAAATAAAATAATAATTTACTAAAATATTTTTAGTTTTCGTTTTTGAATGAATATTTTTATCGTTAGTCTTTAACCCTTGTAAGTTTTAACTCTAAAACAGAAAGTCATCCATCGCGAGCCACCCGCATATAATCATCCAATGAACAGCAGCTGGTGAAGGAGGGCAGCAGTTCACACCCCGGTGACAGAGCAAGGCTGAGTGCGGGTGTGTAAAGCATGAGAAATAGAAAGCGATTTGCGTGCCGCCTTTCTTTGTGCTTTTTGTATATCAAGATGTAATTCAAATGGCTGAAATCAGAATGTGCTCGTCAACAAAACGTTTACCGTAGAAAAATCACGAGTGAATAACGTTTCAGTTTATTTCTCAGGTGTCTGCTTTTTGTTGACAGCAATTCACCTGCCACTTTGCACAGGAGAAATCGTTTTTACTTTCTCATATAAGAAGTATACATAACGTATAGTAATCATGAAAAAATTCGACCTTTTGATGAATCATGACGTTATAGACTAACCAGTGTCCAACAATACTGTTTTTTGGAATTGTGTGTGTGCACGTCTCTGTGCATGTGAAAACACAATAACTCAAAAACGTAACTAGATAGATGGATGAAATTCGGCATGTGGTTGTTACACCATAATTGTAGATCTGTATTAACTTTTGGGCCAAATCCATCACCCGGAAGTGGTACTTTACCTGAACACATACTCGATTTTTATTTTATTTATACAGCTGCAGAGTCCGATTTATTCAACTTTACTTTTTTGATAATTGTTCAATATATTATTAATTTGATTTGTTGTTGATGGTTCCTTAATGTACATAATATAAAAATATAATCATTGTCTTGCAGTTTACTCCTCAAATATCCATCCCCATTTCTGAGTATACAAGAAAGTCGAGGGGAGACCACTCCCGGTTTTTAAAAATAAAACGGTGCTGACTGAGAGTCTGACTAGGTCATCATACAAGATCAGCATATTGTTACTGACTAATCACTTTTGCTTTAAAAACATCGTTTAACAACGAAGCGATACAAATGTTGAGAGTCTGACAAGTGATGAAAAACTACTAATGGGTTTTTGTATTAAATTATTAAATATGGAATAATCTTTTTTAGTTCATATTCACAACTCAAAATACCTGATATTGTGAAAGTAATCCATTAGCAGAATATTTTAAAATATTTGTCTCCCTTTTTCAATGTTGTTCTCTCTTTCCCAAAATAGATAGCTGAAATATCATATTCTTTTTGTTCTTAACATCAGTCTTATCATATATATTGCATACCAGGGATTTTTCCTGCCTTGCATCCAAACCTGCCACGGTAGGCTCCATGTTTTCTGAAATCCTACTCTGGATAAACAGGTTTAGATAATGTATATGTTGTTCTTAATCTCAGACGCAGTCTCTGTTGTTTTGTGCCTGTCCATACTCTTATTACCTGCTCTTGCTCTGCTCATCATGGGTTTACTGTTCTTATGGTGGGCTATTCAAGACTCACCACCCCTAACCTTCACACTGCATGCTTGTTGTTCTTTGTTTCCCTCAATACAGCCAGGTGGGGTCTGCACACTGACTCAAGTCTAAGAGCCCTGTTCTTCCTAAGCCCCTGTGATTTTCATGAGAAAAGATTTTAAAAATTATAAAATTGTGTAAAATTGTTCATATTCAGTGTCTAGTTTTGATTATGCTTGTTTTTATCAGACAAAAATAAAACCAGATAATAAACCAGGCAGTATAGTAAGCTTCCACTAACATTAAACACATATCCAAATCTGTTAAGTGTACAGTTCTGTCTGATTGTGACACAAAACCACATCCTTAGGCCCTCCATGCCATAATTACTAAAACTAAAACTGAAACTAATATATATAAAAATAAAATAGAAATGTCTTTGTGAAATAAAAACTAAACTAAAACTAAAAATACATGATGAAGGAAAACTAAAACTAAACTGAATTTCCAAGTAAGGTCAGAAAAAATATAGAAATAAAAACTAATATAAAAAGGCAAAACTATAATAACCTTGGAGGGAAACTTACAACTGAC